>QANZ01005032.1:51981-96958 GCA_003254925.1 Chamaecrista fasciculata
AGGATGTGTATGTGATACAACCCGAGGGGTTTGAATGTCCAGAGGAACCAGTAAAGGTGTGCAAGCTTTGGAAATCCATTTATGGATTAAAGCAAGCATCACGGAGTTGGAATCATCATTTTGATGAAGTAAGTCAAAGAGTTTGGCTTCTTACAAAACCCTGATGAACCTTGTGTTGCACAGTTGTGTTCTTGGTGCTATATGTCAATGACATATTGCGCATTGGAAATAATGTTCCAACCTTAAAGATTGTGAATCTTGGTTTGGAAATCTTTTTCAATGAAGGAAGAAGCTGCCTATATTCTAGGCATTAAGATCTATGGAGATAGATCTTGTAGGCTTCTTGGATTGAGTCAGAGTACAGACTTGGATGAGGTACTGAAGGGGTTCAGTATGCAAGACTCCAAGGGGATTCATGTCGATGAATCAAGGATTAACCCTGAGCAAGAAACAGTGTCCCAAGATACTTGTTGAGCAAGGTCGCATGAGTGGCATCCCTTATGCTTCGGCAATGGGATCCATCATGCAATGTACTCGACCCGATGTGTCGTTTGCCCTGAACGTGACAAGCCGGTTCCAACAAGACCCTGGTAAGGATCCTTGTACCGCTGTCATAAGCATCCTTGAGTACTTAGGAAGAACTAAGGATGAAATCTTGGATTATGGTGGAATAAATGTGTAAGAGTTACACAGGTGCCCGTTTTCCAAATGCCTACCAAGATAAAATCGCAGTATGGATACGTGTTTCTCCTGAACAGATAGAATCGTGAGTTGGAAAGAGTTTCCAAGTAGAGAGCACAATTGCTGATTCTACAATAGAGGGTTGGTCGCGTGGAGACGCAGACCGTAAAACTAATGTCTGAGGAGTGATTGGTGGTCACCCTGTGGAGACAGGAAGACACCAAATGGGATTGGATCCCCACTGATGTTCCGACAGTGATATATGTATGCACATATATACACTCAGACATGATCACCTAGAGATGGTGATATCGAGATATGTAAAGGTGGCAGACGAGGATGATGTTGTCAATCCTCTTATGACATTAATGTCATATGGAGATCCCTAGCACAGGTCTTACATGGGCATCATGTAGTTTCAGATGGAGATTAGACACACATTAATGGATGTTCCTAAGAGTTAGGAACAGTTGGATTAATGATTGTACCTAGTGCAAGTGGGAGTCTGTTGGAGATTGTGCCCAAGGGCCAATCATTTTATAGATATGTTGTGAACATATCAATTAATTTATGGAAGATAAATTAATGGTTATCATATTATTAGCATGTTTACTATGATAACAGTCCGTGATTAATTATGAGATAATTAATCTAAACCTTCCCCGGTCGCTCATTCAAGTGGGAACTTGAAATGAACTAAGACCAGCAAGACCTCGGTGCATAGAGATGCATACACTAGATGTTGGTACGAGAGTCATGGTGCAATTACGTAAGGTGGTTACGAGTTGCTGGACATGACCCGGAGAGTCCTGCATGGGTTTAGTCATCAGCTTGCCTCTCCTGTACACTTGTCACGACGCCTTAACCTGAGGTCATCATTATTCCGGCGTTGCAGTTGTCAGACTTTGGCTTAGTCTAACGCTGCCCGTAACAGGGGTAGTCATAAGGGCTAAGTACGGGTTTGGTTGATTGCCGTGCTGAGGAATGTGGACTGACCAAAATTGGGATTTTGTTCCCCATTAAATTGGGAGATATCTTACTGGCGCCCTCGATGAGTCTGTCCAGGAAATGCATGGCCATGCTAGATATTGGGACTTACTCAAGGAGATCGAGAAAGTAAAGGTTTGGATCATGGGTGACTTTCCCGTGCCTGGTCCATGACCAAGATATCGCAGAACAATAGGGTCGGTGCCATGGAGGTACTAAGGTTAAGTCGGTTTTGGTAAAAACCGATAACTCACGTGTTTTGGGTAGTCGTGATGGCTTGCTAGAGTCCGCTCACGACTTGTAGGTCATGGAGATGACCTACTGCCAACTTCACGTGG
Organism: Chamaecrista fasciculata; assembly: GCA_003254925.1. Lineage (NCBI taxonomy): Eukaryota > Viridiplantae > Streptophyta > Magnoliopsida > Fabales > Fabaceae > Chamaecrista > Chamaecrista fasciculata. The sequence continues at coordinate 53,988 of QANZ01005032.1, forward strand.
GGCCTGCTGGGTCACACACGAGCAGGAACAGGACACCGTTTAAAAGGGACACGAATTAGGGTTAATTCGTGGGTCACTCCGGTGGCACGATTTAAGACAAAGAGGAAATGTCTGGGACATTATGTCTTGTCTTAATTGATCTACAGTTGTGAAGTATTTAAATTTGTGAGACAAATTTAAATATAATAATTGTTAAATAATTAATTTGGATTAATTATTTACAATTAAAATATTAAGGAAAAATAATTCAGATAAGGTTCCTAAAAGTTAGGAAATTATTGAATTATAAAATTCCCTAATATTGGCATGAGGGTGGCGCCTCTTTTAGCATTTTAAGTTAATAAAATTGTTTTATTAATTTAAGTCATGAATTTGAATTCAAAAGATTTGATGGAGATATCAAAAGATTTGAATTCAAAAGATTTGGATGAGATCTCAAATCAGGATCTTTGGTGAATCATGACTTCCTAAGAGTTAGGAAGGTTTTTGATTTATAAAATTCCAAAGAATTTTAGAGCAATATGGCGCCATGCTTAGGTGGGTCCCAAGGAAGATTTGATCTTCAAATTGATTCTCTAAGATTACGATTTGAATTTAAATTTAATATTATGGTAATATTATAATTTGAAATTCAATTCATGAAAGCCATTATTATTATAATTTAGAATTATAATAATGCTCTAAAAATAATTATATATTGCCTAGGGCTAGGCGCCTTGGTCAAGAGATGAGTGAGAATTCAATTGTGCAATTTTCATCCTCCTTGTTGAGAGAGATAGAAAAATCGCCTCCTTCAAAACCCTAGTTTCCAAGTGAGGAAATTTTTGGTTCTCAAGAGTTGAGAGGGTAAAATCGACTTGGTCTATGGAGTTAGGCAATTTGATTTGTGGTTGCCAAAAATTAGGGTTTGTGAGAGAAGGAAATACAAGAAGGAGTTCTTGTGGGAATTCTCCTTGCGCCACCTTTTGGAGTTTGAATCAAGAAGGAGTTCTTGAGTTCAAATACACTGTAGATTGGTCCCTAGTTCTTTTGGAGAAAAGAACTGAAGGCTAGCACCTTGGTGCCCGAAGAAACTGTTCGTGTGGATTACTGGCAGAGGGAGAACGCTGGGAGTGGGCTCCTTGGACACGCCTTGTTCAACCAATCGATTGAAACTCGTGAGGTATACCACTATCTATAAAAGTTTTAAATTCTACTAGCGGATCCGTTCGGGAATTTTAGGACCTTGCGTGTTTTATTTTAATTTTATATTTGCTTCCGCTGCGTTAGGCGCCTACAATTCCCAACAATGTCATGGTAAGATAATCGAAAATGCATGTGCATTTATTACTTGTTAAACCATTTGTTGAGATTGGAAAATGCATGTTCAAGTGTAGGTAATGAAGGAATTGTTGAGCATTTTGTAGTGATAAGAGGTATGAACTAGTTAACTATGAACTAACATTGGATAGGATTTCAAGTTTGATGATTTGTGAAAAATTGGATATTAACTGGTCCACCCTGAGGCATTTTGTAGTGATAAGAGGGATCAACTAGTTAACTATGAACTAACATTTGATAGGATTTCAAGTTTGATGATTTGTGAAAAATTGGATATTAAGGTCTGCCCTGAGGCATTGTAAATTTGTGATGGCAACAATCGGTACACCGTTCCTCAGTATCGGTGCGCTATTCTTGAAATTTTTATGAACAAACAAAAGAGGCCATGAATTTCGGTGCACCAAATAGTCAATAGGTCCACCGATTAGGCGCTGTGAATTCCCTAAGTGAACAATCGGTGCACCGTTATTCAGTGTCGGTGCGCTATTCATGAAGTTTATTATGAACAAACATAATAGGGCCTCAATTTCGGTACACCAAATACTCAATCGGTCCACCGAAGATGCGCTGTGATATGAATATAAATGAAATCGGTCCACCGTTCTAAAATTTGGCGTCCCATTCCTTCATTATTGTACATCTAATTTTCAGCAATCGGTGCACCGTTCCTCAATATCAGTGCGCCATTCATGAGGTTTATGATGAATAAACATAAGAGTCCCTGAAATTTGCTAATCAGAAATTTGCTCTTAACTCCACACTTGCATTTGTAGCACATCATGCACATGTCCAATCATATAAGACTCTACACTATGCATTTTTATGTCATCATGCATATCTCCATTATTTCAATACTCCACACTTGCATTTGTACTACATCATGCACATGTCCAATCATACAAGACTCTACACTATGCATTTTTATGTCATCATGCATGTCTCCATTATTTCAATACTCCACACTTGCATTTGTACTACATCATGCACATGTCCAATCATACAAGACTCTACACTTGCATTTGATACAAGACTCTACACTTGCATTTGTACTACATCATGCACATGTCCAATCATACAAGACTCTACACTTGCATTTGTACTACATCATGCATATGTCCAATCATACAAGACTCTACACTTGCATTTGTACTACATCATGCATATGTCCATCATACAAGACTCTACACTTGCATTTGATACAAGACTCTACACTTGCATTTGTGGACCATCATGCATATGTCCATCATACAAGACTCCACACTTGCATTTGTACTACATCATGCACATGTCCAATCATACAAGACTATACACTACTATGCACTTGTAGTACATCATGCACATGTCCATCATACAAGACTCCACCCTATGCATTTGCACTACATCATGCATATGTCCCTATATATACATCTTCACATTGACAAACTCATGAAAACTCATCTCCTTACTAACCCTTCAAAATCCTTCAAAATCCTTGAAAAGCCTTCTTCAAAAAATAGACTCATATATAATGTCAATCCTTGAAAATCCCACAGTTAGATGCATTGTCACTGCAGTTGCAGCTGGAGCGTCTGCAGTCATTGTCGTCGAGCTCCAAGGTGATGCAGATCGGGAAGCACATTCTCCACCTAGGCCACACCGTAACCCATTGCTGCCAGGTTGGACTTATGTGACTTATATACTCGGACGCGATGACAGTGTCTTTTTCAATCGGATGCGCATGGAGAAGAGTGTTTTTCTACACCTTTGTAGAACGTTGTCAGAAGATCATGGGTTGCAGGGAAGCAGTCGAGTATCCGTTCAAGAGGCCGTTGCAATATTCTTATACATAGTGGGTGGTGGGAAGACAAATAGAGATGCTCAAGATAGATTCGAGCATTCCGGCGACACTATAAGTCGATATTTCAGTAAGGTGTTGATGTCGCTGCTTAGTTTGGCTACAGTTAATGTACGTGGACGGCGTCGAATGATGCGCGAAACCCACCCGAAGATAGAGCATGATAGAAGGTATTTTCCGTTTTTTAGGGATGCTGTTGGCGCCATCGACGGAACCCATATACCATGTATTGTGCCCACGTCGCAGCAAATAAAATACATAGGCCGAAAGGGGATCCCAACAATGAACGTGTTAGCCGTATGCGATTGGGACATGCGGTTCACGTGGGCCCACGCAGGTTGGGAGGGGACAACACACGACGCGCGCATGTTCAATACGGCGTTGGCAAGGCCTAGCTTGAAGTTCCCACTCCCCCCGAATGGCAAGTACTACTTGCTTGATTCGGGGTTTCCTTTCATGAAAGGATTTATTACGCTGTATAGACGCACTCGTTATCATCTCGCAGACTACCGTCGACGCTTCACATTCGCCAATGGGGAGGAGAAGTTCAATTATCTACATTCTAGCTTGCGCAACACTATTGAACGTGCGTTTGGAGTGTTGAAGCAAAAGTTTAGAATCTTGCGGCTACCGCAACCATATTCGTATGGCAAGCAAGTCGGGATAGTTGTTGCTACATTGGCGTAGCACAATTTCATCCGTGAACACATGGTGTACGATGAAGACTTCATACGCTATTCACAGGATGAGTTTGATGGAATCGACGACAACGACGACGATAACGAAGAAATTGTCCCCGATTCCTCCACCGTGGACGAGACACGGAATCAAATTCGGGATGAAATTGTGCGCTTGTGGCGGCCGCAATGAACCTCTTTCCTTACTATGATCTCCAAGTTTGTTAGATGAATTACTTTCCTACATGTACTTGTGATTTATCAATGAATGATTGGTGTAATGAGTTAATGTTGATCTCTCAATTTCCAACGATAAAGAGTGTAATAAATTTACTATGGCGAAAATCGGTACACCAATTAGTCAATCGGTCCACCGATTACGCGCTGTAAATTCCCTATGTGAACAATCGGTGCACCAAATACTCAATCGGTCCACCGATTACGCACTGTAAATTCCCTATATGAACAATTGGTGCACCAAATACTCAATCAGTCCACCGATTAGTCGATGTAAATTCTCTTTGTGAACAATCGGTGCACCAAATACTCAATCGGTCCACCGATGCTGCGCTGTGAATGAATTTAAATGAAATCGGTCCGCCGATCTTAAATTTCGGAGGACCGAATGTCGGGCCTATATAAGCATTTGGCGTCCCATTCATTCATTATTTTAACCTACATCTAATTTTCAGCGTTCCAAATCCTCTAGCGCCAAATTCTCTCCAAACCCTAACGCACATTTCTCCTTCAAGGATGTCTTCTTCAACAGTCCGACGTTCGAAAAATGCACAAAACGCACCGGGTGCTTCATCTTCACATGGCCGCCGTTCAAAAAATGCACAAAACGCGCCGATGGGGGCTTCTTCACGAGGGGGTCCATCGCGCGCAACTTCACTGGCCATCAGTGAACATTTTGCTAGCCGGAACATGCTGGAATGCCGGTATGTTGATTTCCCTTTTTTTGATCAACATCTACCACAATGTTCATAGAGTCTGAGGACTGCAAGGTTGGACACAATGGTCGGAAATACGTCCAAATATTGTCCTCAGGTAGTTAGATCTTTTTATTCCAATATGAAGTATAGTAGTAAAGATAATACCATTCTTTCAAATGTTAGGGGTGTAAATGTTAGTATAGATGAGAATAAGTTGGGCGCTTGGTTCAATTTGCCCTGTAATGGTGTAAAGCTTGATTCAAAATCACTTACCAAGATCCCAAACTACAACAAACAAGCTATTGAGAAACAACTAATGGAATCTCCTGACCATGTTGGGAAGGTGAATGTTTCAAGCATGTCTTTAGAATATAAGATTTTGATGCATGTAATTGTGTATTGCATTACCCATAAGTCAGGAAGCCACACCAGCCCCTATGAACTTGAGTGTTATCTGATGTTCTATTTGTTGGAGGGTATTGAGGTCAACATACCCTATATGGTCATCCGTAGAATGGGCAAGTGTTGCCAAAAAGAAGGCACACCACTCCCGTATGCCTCGCTGGTCACAAGAATTTTGCAGTTCCACAATATTTCCCCTTTCGATGTTGAGGAAGATACCCCCAAAGCAGTTGATCAAGTAAGCATTGCAAGGATGGGACACTGGTTGTTGAACAATGAATGGACATCTACATTTGGTACGATACCGTTTAATCTTTTACATATATAAATTGACATCCTTTTATCTAAGGACTTTCACATGTAATTTGGTTCTAATTTACCTTCTCCCTGTTAAATGAATGTAAAGAGAAATTTGTTCTCTGTCATCCTGATTTGTATAGGCTCTTTGCCCTATCATGCTTGATCATTTTGTTATGGTTAATCATTTGGTTAGTTAACGATGTATTATTTGCATATAGCAGAAATACGTGTCCCACAACCTGCCGGGGAAGATGACAACCGTGAAGGTGGGGGAAATCACCCGATGGACCAGCCCTCAATCCCGCAATTCTTGCAACCTTTTCTAGAAGGGATGGAGAAGCGGCTGGGAGACCAGATGGCCGGGTTGGGAGACCAGATGGCAGGGTTGGAGCAGAGACTGCTCCAACGCTTGGACGGGATGGACGCGCACATAGAAGAAGTGAGATTGCAGGTCAAAGACCTCGACGACCATGTTCAAGCGTACGCCCACGACGCGAGGCACGAAAAAGATTGACTTATTTTAGTACTTTGGTAGTACGACTGACTTAGGGTGTAATGAGTTGAGACTAGAAGAAGACACAAGATTGTTTATGTCATTTTTTGTATTACGACTGACTGAAGTGTATGATCCGTATGAAACTCCGACACTATATTGAGTACTTGCATTATGTTTTTATAAGGATATGATTGTTTGCATCCTGGGCTTTCTGATATGAATGTTTGCTGCCTCTCTACTATGTTTCTTGCTTCATTTCAAGGCTTTCATCTTAAAGGCTCCCATCTCTCCTGAAATTTGGATTTGTTGGGAACCTTAAAGATTGCCAACAGCTTGACATATTTGCTTGTTCTCAGCTCTGTATAAAAGGATATAATCCTAGTGTCCTTTCAATTCTTGGGACCTAAGCTGTGCTACGTATCTTTAGTGATAAATGAGTCTTGTAAGTTTGTAGCCTTGTTGATATTTTTCTGTGGTTATTAGAGTAATTAGGCGCACATTTTGTTTAATGGCAGTGTTCTATGCTTGCTAAAATTTGGTGCAAAGGGTTGGAGTGCAATTGTAGAATCATTAGTGTTGAAGTTGTTAGTGTCGAAGTTGAAAGAAATAATTGAGAAGAAGAATGATGAAATGGTGATCTTGAAGCTTGAAAATGAAAATGAAAAGTTTAAAGTTGAAGTTAGCGTCAAAGGAAAAATTGAGAAGATGGAGGAAGAAGTGATAAAGAGCAGAATTAGAGTAAAGTTTGTAGTTAAAATGTGATATATGTTTGTAATGGTTACTATTGACCTTAGATGTAATGGTACATGTTGTACCAATTTATATTATTTTTTCTTCAACTGAATAGCATTATGTTATGTCTCCTATATTTCAAGTAGCAGAAATGTCAGTATATGATGTAGCTGTAAAAACTGGCCAAGATTTTTAAGAAGCCATTTTCAAGAGAAAAGTAGTGTGTCTTCCATTTTCTTCATGGCCTTCTTTGCATTTTAGTGAAGATTGCTACTGAACTATATTTTATTACTCTAAGCTAAGGCCTAATTACAAAGTCGGTATGTTTACTTTTCAGTGTGACAAGTTAGTTGAACGTAAAACTAATATGAAAAATATTGAATTTCAGTTAAAACAGGGTTGCTTTCATACTCTTGCAATCTTCAGCATCCACAATGTTCATAGTTCACCAACAAATGACAATCATAATTACATACACACCCGCTTCTACAACTCACTAGTTTACACCTAATTAAGGTAAATATTGACCTCCAACTCGGAATTGTACACTCCAAAGATTGAAAAGTAGAAGAAAAAACAACGACGAAATCAACCCAATCACAAATGTCACAACCATCTTGTATCTTCATTTGACCTGCATCATTTCGTGCTTTAGCTTCATCCTCTCACTTGCTTCGGTACTCTTTAACTGTTGCACCTCATCGTGAAGCCTTGCAATCGTCGCTTGTTGGGGGTTTGGAACCGACCTTCCCGTTGCCAGTAAAGCATTTAATTGTTGTTCAAGGGACTCAATTCGGGCATGCACCTTCCAGCCAACTTCTTGCCATCGGCTATCAGTTTCAGGGTCATGCCACGAAAAGAAAGCACATTTCTTTGGCTGGAGGAAGATGGTATACATACATCAAAGTTAAGCTTTCTATTGTCTGGAACTCAAAACAATGTACGAGAAACACAATATATATTACAACTTATAAAACTATAAATTGCATACCGGATAGTGCGAACAAGTGTGAAACCGCCTTCCGAAACTCCAAGGTTTCCAGGACATTCGGAAAACAGCAACTTCACCACATTGACAATATCTTGTCGGGACCTCGTCGGACGATGAGAGAGCTGCTGATGAAGATGTGACGGTCGACATCGTCAGGATTGTTCGCAAAAAGCCAAATGTCACAATTGTAATACCTAAGGTCTGCACAACAGTTTCAAGTTTGACTACAACCATTAGTTGAGACTTATGACACAAAATTTGCAAGTAAAATAGCACTTATGACACAAAATTTACAAGTAATAATTTCATGAAGAGCATTTTTAGCTAAATAGCACTTATCACACTTGATTGATTTGTTATAATTAAAAAACAACTGAATAACAAATCACAGGATATCAGGTCATAAAATGAACACAATATTAAGACACAATAAGATCCGAGTTAGCATTATCATAGCCATCATTAACCACTTTTTACTGATGGGCTTGTTAAATATCTTTTTGGAGTTAGCACCATTATCCCACGTCAACTGCGGATTGCATATTTGGTATGTATCAACAATTTCCTTGGTTAATCTTACCACCAGCTGCAAATTGGAAGCTGAACATGAACTCAACTTATGGCTTCAGTACTCTAAACTCAAAAGTTTGTCACATACTAATGTGTGAAAAAAAACAAAAATATCAAACTGCAATACAATAGCAAATTGATGCTAAGGAAATTTGAAATTATTAAGTTGACTCCATTTTGATCTTATATTTATACCTTAATAGTTCTAATTATCTTCCTAGGTGTATACTTCTCTAATTAATTTACCTATTGCAAGTGGTGTATGTGTTAAAATGATTTTATGCTCCTTTGTAGACTGTAGACAATGATCTTGCTATGAAATTATATATCAAATCCAGAGCTACTCCGAAAGTTGTTGCTCCATTTGCTGAGAGAATGAAGTTTGACAAAATCCTAATATACTGGAAGTGTTCGGCTCTGATGTTTTGGTAGCTTACTTGTTCCTACAGGTTGGATACACACCTGACTACCTCACCCTACAATGAGTCTCTACTTTTCCCTATTGTTAAGAGTTGCTAAATTAAAATTCATTAGGGAGCAGAGGAACAACAGGAAGAATTGATACTTGAAAGGAAAAGAATTAAACACTTCTACATTGCAGTGAATCTAGCCGAGAAAAAGCTGAAGCTTTCCAATTTCAGAAATGCAAAACTATTAAGTGTGAATACTTCAATACTCCCTCACTCCCTTCTTCCAGTTTTGACTTAAAACAGGGAAGAGAAATTTTGCATTGCCAACTGATAATATAATATCGGAGGGACACTGAAAGCAGCAGCCCCCGCGGTCATCACCTGGTGGTGACCTCACCAGGCGGCCTACACCTAAAGGGCGTCCTACACCTGTAGGGCGCCCTACACCTGAAGGCCGGTATCTTCTGAGATACTCGTGCGATCCACACTCGGAAATCAGGGGATTCAACAACTAGAATTCGCCCAATATCTCGCCAAGAGATCCTCTCCCCAAATCAAGGAACCGCATTGATTCTCCTAGAATCACAAGGATATTAGATCCCCCAAATCAAAGACTTTTCTAGTCGCAGCCCAATCTATAAAAAGGCTGAGAGAAAGCTCATTTGAGGTCACTTCTCTAATTCAGTCTAGATTGATTACTCAGAAATACTCTCTACTAACTTAAGCATCAAAGGTGAATCGCAGGGCAACCCCCCGGCTAATCATTGATTTTGCACGAACCAACCATCGGAGTTCCTCACGGAATCAGGTAAAGCCCCCAAGGCTAGATCCTGATTCATCACCAACTATTGAGATTTGATGTTTCAGTCCAAGTTTGTGTGATAAAGTGTCGGACTTGTATATGAGTAAAAACGTGAATGATGCCATTTGTCTAAATTTCCTAAACAATATAGCATTCTCCCACCTTGAATTTTATCTAATTTTTCTTTTGTGGTACGTTTTGGTATTTCTATCACTCCCTCTTAAATCCAATTAACTTAGTTGTGACTTGTCTCGTGATCCTGAACTCGTGTTAGGTTTTATATTTTTTTACCATTGTTTTTTTTTTGAGTTATGACTTATAAAGCTATTGGACTCTGATATCATATTGAAATTTGATTCTCTTGGTCCAAGTTTGTGTGATAGAGTGTTGAGTTGGTGAGAGTATTTTTTATTTCCAACACCAGAACTACGGTCATATCTTCTTTGAGGGCCTCAAATGGCTTTTCTTCAACTTAACTGATTGAAAACCAATCTTTTCAAGTATATTTTCCCTTGACTTGTTTACGAAGGACTAGATTATTTCTCGGTGCTTTTATCAACTCTGACATTGCAGTATGTCTACAGAGTCCCAAATGAGGCAATCAAAATATTCTTCATTGGTGGGTACCAAGAGGATCAGTGTAAGACCTAAGAATAATCACATAGGTGTATTTGTCACTCTATTTCATATAGTTTTTTTAATCCAAAGCCTTTATCACCTGGTGGGTGATTCAAATACCTTAAATTCTTTGTCAAACTAACGATTTTAGATGTTAACATTGGGGCTTTAAAAAAATAAGAGTTTTTAGATGGACAAGAAGGCCCTTCTTGTCCATTCCATTCTATTATCGATCATGATAATAGGCCCAATAAATTGGCGCTCTAAGAACCTGGACTGATGGCGTTCAAAGACCCATCAAAGGAATCCCTCGGGTGAGAACGCCAAAAGAGCCCTACACAAGCAAGGCACCAAGCCTCTCGTGGCAACCGAGAACGCCAATAGCCAGGCGTCCACAGAAAGAGTCCTAGCATGGTTAAGGCTCCAAACGCCCTACGTCGGTCGAGGACGCCAATAAACAGGCGTTCACGAGAAATAACAACTTACTCCCGTATCCTAACCAACAGATCTGCGAGGATAACGGACAGTTAGGATTTCCACCAAGATCACAACTGATTTGGCCAAATCAGTTAAGATCATAGTCGACCATATCTAGGTCAGGAAGATCTCACTTCCCCAGTATAAAAGGACAACTCCTCTACTGGAAAAAAGGTACGCACTATTACCATTTACACATATTATCACTCTCAAGCTATTTACTGACTTAAGCATCGGAGGTGAATCGCAGGGCCACCCCTGTGCTTTCATTGACTTGCAGGTGACTTCTGACCCAAAGTTGCCTCATCGAACCAGGTAATGCCCTACGGCCAAAACCAGGTTCATCACTGGCGCCGTCTGTGGGGACTTTCTATTCAAAGTCCAGATTTAAATTATAAAAGTGTTGATCTTGATTTAAAATTTTTCTTTGGATTCATGAACGATAAGGTTAGATCATATACGTTTTTCCCAGTATCTTTGTTTTATCTAACCTGTGTGCTTCATCGAACCAGAGAACTAGATGACATCTACAGAAATCGGCAAGATGACATCCACTCCAACTGATCAACACGCTTCTGGAGCCTCAGTAGCTCAATCCGCACAGGATTCGACGCTTGCTCCACCCCCAGGATTTCCTACTGTCCAAGAAGCCCCTACGCTGCCCAACCCAGCGACTACAGGGCAAGTTACCATAACAGCGGAAGACAAGATTGCTGCACTGAAGGCTGACATGCACATCGAGATGGAAGCACTCCGCAAGGACATCCGTGATCTGATAACGAGCAAGGGAAAGCAGGTTGCTGAGGATGCTAACCTAGAGCCCGTATCACTAGAAGAAAACCCAGGAAACCAAGAACAACGAACTCCAATGAGCAATCAATCACCTATCCAGGTGGCAACTCAGCAGCAGGCTCCTGGCCAAGCTACCCAGCCTACCCAGCAGCAACCTTGGGTGGGCGCCTACTCCTATCAGCCTCAGGGTTACTATTACCCACAGGGGTATTATCCCCAGTATTACCCTGGGTATGGCGTCTATGGAGGATCCGATGGAATGTACCAGCCCATGAGCGCCTCAGCACCAGCGCCAGAATCGGCGCCCTATGGAAGAACTGCTGAAATGTACCAGCCTATGAACGCCCAGGCACCAGCGCCAGAATTGGCGCCTCCACCCCATTCGGCGTTACCGACTACAACGCCCCCACTAGCTGAGGGAATATTTGCCCCTCACGTGCAAGCTGTGGAACTAGACAGACATTACAAGATGCCCATGAAGCTGACGCCCTACACCGGAGAAAAAGACCCGGAGGATCATTTGCTCAGTTTCAAGGCCGCCATGAACATCTCCAACTTGGGAGATCCTCAACGATGCAAACTATTCCCAATAACTTTGGAAGGACCAGCTCTGGATTGGTTCTCCAAACTCCCGGCGGGCTCAGTACACTGCTTTAGGGATCTGGAGGAAATGTTTAAGAAGCGATTCGCCACCAGCAAAGTATACAAGCAGCCCATGGCGGTCTTGACCGACATTAGACAGAACAAAGGAGAATCACTGCGAGATTACTTGGCAAAGTTTAACAAAACTCTGCTAAGTATCAAAGAAGTGGATGACAACATCGCAGTATACTCATTCCTGACGGGAATCAGACCAGGCCATGCACACAAGGAGCTTACACACAAAGCCCCGAAATCTGTCGGAGAACTCCTTTCAATGGTGGAGGAGTTCATAACAAAGGAAGACCTAGACAAAACCCAGCGTGATCGATTCGCGAGGATCGAGCCTGATACTAGAAAGCCGTATGGAAAAAACTCAGACAAAACTGGTGGCTCCCAAGCACTGAAAGGAAGGGAATACTCCCGGCGTCCACGATCCCCACCAAGGGGAAGACACGCCGTCTACACTGTCCTTGCCGTATCTCAATCAGAGGTTTTTCGAGAAATCTGCAACACAGATCTGCTGCCACGACTCCCTGACCGCCCCAGAAGACCAGGGCGAAACGTTGATACCAGCAAATACTGCAGGTATGATAGAACATAAGGGCATACGACAGATGAGTGCATCGTCCTGAAGGATGAAATCGAGAACCTGATCAGACTGGGGCGCCACCCATCCAGGTTTATTAAAAAAGATGGAAGTAAAAGGCACAGAGAAGAAAAAAACACTCGTGAGCAGAAGAAGTCGAGGGGAGGAGGCGCTGATGCCGAAGAAAGGAAAAGAGATCGGCGCACACCGCCAAGAGACGACAAGCCATCCGGGATCATCCACACCATCTCAGGAGGCATAGAAAAAAGTGGCGCCAAGGCTCCACATAAGAAGAGGAAGGTGAATCGATCCATACTTAGGACTGATTACAAAGAAGCGTCTAGAGCAGAAAGATGGGTCGAACCCATCACCTTCACCGATGACGAGTTGTGGGAAGTCAACCAGGATTATGATGACCCCATGGTGATCACGGCGCGAGTTGGCGCCTTCACAGTTGAAAGGATCATGGTAGACCAGGGTTCGTCTGCTGACATCATCTATAAGCCATGCTTCGAGCAGTTGGGCGTTCCCCGGTCAGAACTCAAGGAACACCATGGACGCCTTATCGGATTCACAGGAGATCAAATACCAGCCCTTGGTAGTGTTGACCTACGACTCACCGTGGGAGAAAAGCCAAGGGTGACGAGTATTATGGTGGAGTTCTTGGTGGTACAGGCGCCCTCAGCGTACAATGTCCTACTTGGGCGCCCCTCCCTAAACAAGATGCGGGCGGTGATATCCACTGCTCACCTTCGCATGAAGTTCCCAACACCCCAAGGAGTGGGTCAAGTGAGAGCAGATCAGAGGGCAACCAGGCAATGCTATGCCATGAGCCTGGCAAAAACTAACGAAGAAGAAAGGAAGAGGAAAACGAGGACAAGTGTATCGGTTGATAACGCCAAGAATAAAGGGAAGCTTGAGGGATCGAGCGACAACATAGAGGACTTCAGGGATGAGATCTCGAATCAAAGGCCCAAGCCAACAGGAGACTTGGAAGTGGTTCAGCTGGGTCACGACGCCGAAAAAACGGTTCAGATTAATATGCTCCTTCGTGAAGAAGAGAAGTCCCAGCTCGTCCAACTGTTGAGAGAATCTTCGGACGTCTTCGCCTGGTGTCCTGCAGACATGCCAGGAATAGACCCTAAGCTCATCTGTCACAGCCTGAACACCGATGGCAGAAGAGGAGTGATCCAACGAAAACGCCTCTTTGGTCATGAACGCCAAGCGGCAATCAAAGAAGAAGTGAATAAACTACTGACCGCGGGATTTATCAGGGAAGCCAAATACCCTGAGTGGCTCTCCAACGTAGTGCTGGTCAAGAAAGCCAACGGCAAGTGGAGGATGTGTGTGGACTTCACTGACCTCAACAAGGCATGTCCGAAAGATCACTACCCATTGCCCAATATCGACAAACTGGTGGATGGGACCTGTGGCCACCAGACGATGAGTTTCCTAGATGCCTTCAGCGGGTACAATCAGATCAAAAATGAACCCCGAGGACGCCGAGAAAACGGCATTCATAACGGAAATGGGCACGTACTGCTACACGGTGATGCCATTCGGACTAAAGAACGCGGGCGCCACCTACCAGAGGATGATGGATCTCTTCTTTCGAGATCACATTGGGAAGAATCTGGAAGTCTACGTCGATGACATGGTGGTAAAGACGAAGGANTCTCGAGAAGCATCTAGTGCATGTATCATGTATCTCTATACACCGAGGTCATGCTGGTCTTGGTTCATTTACGCTCCCACGTGAATGATCGACCAGGGACAGTTTTAGATCATATAATTAATCAAGGATTGTTATCATAGTAAACATGCTAATAATATGATAACCATTAATTTATCTCCATAAATTAATTAATATGTTCAAAACATATTTATAAAATGATTGGCCCTAGGGCACAATCTCCAACAGTTCTGCCTTAGTACTCGAAGATGGGGAAGAGCAGAAACCAATCTACTTTACGAGCAAAACGCTCACAGGAGCCGAAAAAAGGTATCACCGCCTAGAAAAGCTGACGTTTTCATTACTTCATTCAACTAGGAAGCTGCGACACTACTACCAGCAATACCAAATAATCGTCAGAACGGATAGACCCCTCAAGCAAATGATTGAACAACCAGATATTGCTGGAAGAATATCAATATGGTCCGTGGAAATCTCCGAGTACGGGATCGCGTATGAACCAAGAAGGGCCATTAAAGGGCAAGCATTAGCTGACTTCATAGCAGAAATGACTGGACCAGAAAACGCCCAAAATTGGACTTGGAGCATACATATCGATGGCGCCGCGTCAAACTCTCAACGCGGAGCAGGAGTAGTCATGCGAGCCCCAGACGGCTCCATCATCGAACAATCTATTGAAATCGAGTGCCCTATTACCAACAACCAGGCAGAATACGAGGCGTTGATCGCTGCCTTGAAATTGGCAGCCAACATAGGCGCCAAGAGATTGGAAATCTTCGCAGATTCCCAATTGGTAGTACAACAAATGAACAGGGAGTATGAAACCAAAGACCCTACCATGGTCCAGTACGCCGAAAAAGCAAAGAAGATCATGACCGGATCAGGCATAAACGCCACTTTCAAACACATCCCACGAAGCGAAAACGCCCGAGCCGACGAGCTCGCCAAGTTGGCGTCTAAGCCAAACAAAGGGGGAAGGAGCTCCATCATCAAAACAACCCTTAGGGAGCCCTCGATACTGGAACAAGACGTTCTCCCTACGGAGGAAGTCGTTGATTGGAGAACGCCGATATTCAACTATCTGGAAAAAGGCTCCCTTCCCTTAGATAAAAACGAAGCGAGAAAAGTCGCAAGGAGATCCGGCAGATACTTTATCAGACAAGGAATGCTATACAGGAAAAACTTCAGTCACCCGGCGGCCAAGTGTATAGCAGGGAACGAAGTCACCAGGGTGTTAACTGAAGTCCATGAAGGCCTATGCGCCAGCCACCAAGGCCCAATGGCTATACGGAGAAAGATCCAAAGGGCAGGTTATTACTGGCCCACACTGCTACAGGACGCAGAAGGCGTTGTTCGCTCATGCGAGAAATGCCAGAGGTATGCCAACATGATACATACACACGCAGCTCCCATGAGCGCCATCACCTCCCCTTGGCCGTTCGACTTATGGGGAATCGACATTGCAGGGCCATTCCCAACAGCGGCCTATCAGAGAAAGTTTCTCATAGTCGCCGTAGACTACTTCACAAAATGGGTAGAAGCCGAGGCGGTGGCGTCCATAACTTCGGAAGCCATGGAGAAGTTCCTATGGCAAAACGTCATTACCAGATTTGGACTCCCAAACACTCTAATATCTGACAATGGCGCCCAATTCACAAGCAGAAAATTCCAAGACTTTTGCAAAGCTTGGAAAATTCATCACAAGACCACCTCGGTAGAACATCCGGCTACAAATGGCCAAGTTGAGCTGGCCAATAGAATCATCATACAAGGAATCAAGAAAAGACTGGAGTCAGCTAAGGGAAGATGGGTTGATGAGCTTCCCTCAGTCCTATGGTCATACAGGACCACGGAACAAACAGCTACGAAAGAAACACCTTTCGCCTTAGCATACGGACATGAAGCGGTTATACCTGCCGAAGTGAACGTCCCGACTGAGAGGATAATCAATTATCCAAACACCAATGACGCCAACTACAGACTCCAAGCCTTAGACAGCTTGGAAGAAAGACGAGAGGTTGCAGCCATCAGACAAGCTGCATACAATCAGATGGTGAAAAGATACCACGACTCAAAAATCAAATCTCGAACCCTCAAAGTGGGAGATTTGGTGCTTAGAACCGTCGAAAACAACAGAAAGGATCCTAGACACGGCAAGCTCGGACCAAACTGGGAAGGCCCCTACAGAGTCGTAGAAGCCTTACTTGGGAACGCCTTCCGACTGGAAACGCCAGAAGGGAAATCACTCCCAAACGCCTGGAATATGGCAAAACTCAAGTTTTACTTTCCCTAAGTGGATTATTTTCATTTAAATTGTGGCATTGTTTAAAGAAGGCCATAGCGCCAGTTGTACTTTGCTCTCATAATTAATGAATTACCTTTTTCTCTTCAACAAATAATGAAGTTGACGCTGCTCGAGGGGACGCCCTCGGAACAGCAGCGAAAAGGCCCTCGAAGGAGCCTTGTGAGTATGGCACTCACTACCATGCGGACCGACCCTCCCTTGGATGATTAGTCAAAACTTAGCGTATAATACGCATAAACGCTCGAAGCGTGCCCAACGCAAGGCAGCGCCTTAAGGTGCAGCACAACATATCGATCGAATCGAAAAACACAAGTTAAAAACACATCATGGAATGGGAACGCTTAAAGCAAAGGAAAATCAAGCATAAAAATAACATGCCAAGAGCATCAACGCCCAATCATTCAAAAATGGCACAACAGGCCAATATTACTCAAAAAGTCAAAACGGCACCAACGCCGTAATCCGATTAAAACTAATAAAAACAAAAATAGGCGCGCAGGCCCAAGAAAAAGCCCAACGGCACGCAGGCCTAGGCGGCGGCAGGAGGATCCTTAGTTGTAGAGGCACCCGGAGCTCCCACGGCGCTCCCTTCTCCTTGATTGGCGACAGCGCCCTGAGCACCAGCTCCCGCATCTGATAATGGCGCCGCAGTAGATGGGGCCGCCTCCCCTGGAAGAGGAATCTCCATGTTGGGAAACCACGGGAAATCCTCATCGCCTTGGGACTCATAGCCCTCCAAATCAAAGTTCTCTGGCATACAGGGCATCCTCACCAAGGGATCATCATCGTACGGGTCCAGAAGAAGCCTCCCCTCTACGACCTTGTTGGGACATATCTAATCGGTACTGAGGTTCGGGTTATGCAGCTTCAACTGCGCAATGGCGTTCTTGAACCCAATATAATTGTAGCGTGATCCTCGCCACTTCACTTGCCGCACAGCCAAAGCGCATAGCTCTTCCAATTTTTCCCTTGCATCCCGAAGCTCTTCCCCCAAAGACGCCACCTTAGTATTCAGCTGGGCGTTTATGGCGTTGACTTCCTTCAACCGATCCCCCCTTCGGTCGTAATCGCCTTGCAGGGACTCTTGGGACGCCTTCATCACGTTGATCTCATCCTTGAGCTCAACCAACTCTTGCCGCATCCTCTTGGCATCCTCACGCGCAGCATCTCTTTCGGACAAAAGGTCCCTCCGAGAGACGCTGCTAGCAAGCAGCCGCATCCCTGTGGCTAACAGAAATCTGGCCCCTTCCTCAGCAGGATCCTGAGTGTTTTCTGTAGACGCCCGAGCCAGATCATCTCTTTTCACTGAGCCCTCATCAGATAAGGACTTCGAAAGAAACTCCAGCGCATTAAAACCGACTCCTTCTGGAACCGCCGGAATCTGCGGCACTTCTACAGTGGGGCGTCGACGTTTTTGCGGAGGCTCCCCGTCCTTGGTAGTAATCGCGCTCTCTTTCCCCTGAGAGGATTGAGGTGAAGGTCGCGGAACCGCCGCAGGTTCCCGAATGACAACGCCCACGGGCTTCTTCCCTACGACAGCAGCGATGGAGGCGGCGAAGGTAGTCTTCTTAGGAGCGGTTTTGGGAGCATCCACCGCCTTCCCTTTACCCTTATCGGCTTGACCTCGCCGATTCCCAATGACATTGGCTGATTTAACGTCGAGCACTGAAACAAAACGAAGCAAATATTAGAAAAACTTGAATACACAAGTATAAAAAGAACTTATAACAATAGTGATAGCAACACACAGCGCTTAGGGTCAAGAGGATCAGTGGTAATCAACCGCAACGCCCCCAAGCGCTCATCCACGGTCAGGTCCCGCCAGTTACACTCGAAAGGACCCAAGCGCGGCCTTCTCCAAGACAACGGAAACATGGCGCGCTCATCCGAAGAGCGAACCCAAAAAGGACGCCGCGACCTAGACCCCTCGATTAAAAAATACTTATACTGCCACGACTTCGGATTGCTGACAGCATGATCAAGAATCTGAGGACGCCCAGGACGACGATAGTAGGAAATGAACAAGTTATCCACCCATCGTGGATAGAAAAAAAAGAGAAACAAACGAGCAGTGGCGCTCACGCCATCCCTCAGGCATTTGGCAATAAATCCAAGGAGAATACGCCAACCATTGGCGCTCAACTGAATGGGGGCGATGTTCATGATCGCCAGAAGATCCAACACCGCCGGATGGAAGGGCATCTCAATATCGCAACCCCGAAGCACATGCTCACAAATCAAGAACCCTCTGCCATCAGTGTACAGCATATCAGGACCATCCTTCAGATGACCAGGAAAGGCAATGCGACACCCCGAAGACCGCCGACGAGGCGAATCAACTATTAGCTCCTTGTTAAGATCTTGAAGGAGCTCCTCATCGTGGTTCCAACACCAAAACTCTTTGATGGCATCATTGGTTTTGTCCAAGTAGGGAGGCTGCACTTTCTCGCTAGGATTTTGGCAACGCCAATCAACGACAGGACGCGCGTTCCTCATTATTTCGGCCCTATCAGGACCGCAGGGCATTGTCTCTGGGGCGCCCTTGACAAAGGGAACCTTAGCTAAACCCTTGCTGGAAGTAAGAAACCACTCGGGATAAGCCAAAAAGTTGACCTCCTCTCCGCAAATGGTTTGCACAGGATTGCCATCTCCTATAAACGCCCACACAGGGGCCGTAGCCTGAGACATTGAGAGTTCCTCACCCGCTGACGCCTCATTCGGGGATAACATCTCGCGAATTTCAGACGACGTCGAAGAGGAGGAGTCCGTAGCGTCACCGCCAACCCTGACCGAAGGAGAATCAACCCTTGGCGGCGCTGACGGCTCAGGCGCTGACGACCCAGGAACCATCTTGTTTCCAGTAGCTGTGGAAACAGGACCAGTTCAGTACACTTCTCGGAGAACGCACCTCCACCACCCAAACACCAAAAAGAGAGAAAAACAAAAGGAAAAAGGGGAAAACCCATTGCATAATGCGACTGACCACCAGACAAGCAAACAAAACCCAACCAGTCCAAAACAACAATGGCAAAATCAAACAAGGAGCAACGAAGGTTTTTGAAGGAGAAACACTCACATTTGCTGAAGTCCATGATCGATGATAGTTTGGCAGAAAAATCGCGAAGAAAAAGTTGAAGAACTCGACGAACACTGCGAAGAACATCAAATGCGCACTAGGGTAAGTATGAGCAAATACTGGAAACACTCAGAAATATGGCGAAAAATGACGGAAAAGTACTTACCGGACAAAAACTTCACTTGATTGTCAAAGAAAACAATCAGAGACAGCGGAGCAGAGGAGAACGAAGGAGCTTGAAATGCAGAGGAAGAGAGAAAACGCAAAAGCAACGAGGAAAGAGGAAAATTCGAAAAAACCATAAAATGATCGAGTGAGGAGGGAGAAGAGAGAAAATGGCGGTTTTCTCCAACTTTTCACGAAAATCGAAGCGCTGCATTAAATGCGCCCCCTCGGTTCACGATTTCGCCATCATGAGGGAGGAAAAGCGAATCGCATATCAACACGTGGCCACGAAATCTCTGACACAAAGATTTCAAGCGACGCGGTACATCAGCTAGGAATACGAAAAGACAGGTTTGTGAGGCGTTGATGACAATCGAAGCCCCAGAAAGTGGCTCTGGCACAGAGAACGCCCCTGGCACAGCGAAACGCCCCATCAATGGCAGCGTAGAATTTGGCGACAGCGACCCAGGAGGGGACTCCACTGATAGGGACAGAACTTCGCTCCTTTTGTTGGGACTAGTGATAATAGGCCCAATAAATTGGCGCTCTAAGGACCTGGACTGATGGCGTTCAAAGACCCATCAAAGGAATCCCTTGGGTGAGAACGCCAAAAGAGCCCTACACAAGCAAGGCACCAAGCCTCTCGTGGCAACCGANGATGTGATTAAGATGCAACGCTTAAGCTAGCTTTCATAGGAGGCCTTCCATTTGAGGAGACCAAATAGTATTAATTTAGTATAAATTTTGGGATCAAAAAGCATAAAATTAATTCAAATTCACAATCTACAGAGTATTAATTTAATACAAATTTGAGGACCAAAAAATATAAAATTAGTTCAAATTTAAAGACTAAATCGTCACTAGAGACCAAATAATTTTTAAATCTCAATATAAATTTAGGGATCAAATACTAGATTTTCTCTTTAAACTATAAAAAGCAATGCTTAAACAGAAACTCTATTAGTTGGCCAAAAAAAAAACAAACTTTATTATTGTAGCAATTCCCATTTTTCACGGTTGGCTAGCCTATGGATGGAGGATAGAGTATTTTTTTAAAAGGGTAAATTACACAAAAGGGTCTTGTGGTTTAGCCCATTTTCAGATAAGGTCCCTGTGGTTTAAAAAGTGTCAAATTGGGGGTACGTGGTTTCCTCTGTTAACAAATAGGGTCCCAGGTGGTATTTTCCATCCAATTTAACGGAGTTAGGTTAGAATGAATTTTAAGATGGACTGTTTTGAGATTTGAGCGTTTTTTTATTAAAACAAACTAAAAAATAGGGTTATTTTTCAATTTGAACAAAAATGAAAAATAATAAACCAAAACCCAAATTTGTTGAACACAACACCATCGCGTCTTCGGCGTCATTTCTCCGGTACGATGTCACATCGTCGGCGGTGGCTATAGGCAGCAACGGTGGGACGGAGGTTGAAAGAGGAGGAGGGTCTTCTGGAGGGTTTGTCAATCTTGCGGTGAAATCGACGTTCTGCTTGCAATTTTGGGGGCATCTGAATTTCATTTGCAATTTTGGGAGCTTCTTGGGAAATCTTGGGTTTCTCTTCCTCGGCGGCGGCGGCGATACGAAATCGTACGGCATTGAGGATTTTCCGGCTGCTTCATCGATCATGATTTGATTTCGATTATCGACAAGATTCGCAGTTGTCATCATTGTCGATCTTATAGCCGCCGGACTCCAATCGGGATGCGCGGCTTTCAACAACGCCGCCGCGCCACTTAAATGAGGGCAAGCCATTGAAGTACCTGATAAGATGTTGAACTCTGTTCTGGAATCGGAATCTAACCCAATGAGACCAACAGCGTCGGTCCAAGCAGCGAGAATGTTCACTCCTAGAGCGATTAAATCGGGCTTGAGAATCTCTGGGTTTAACCCATTGGGTCCTCTCGCGGAAAACGAAGCCACGACTTGTGCGAGTTTGATTCCGAGTACAGTGCCTTTGAAATCAATGGTGGCAGTGGGATTTGCGGAGGATGCGATATATGCTCTAATGGCGTCTCCTTCGTTAGCACCAACGGCACAAGCAAGAAGAAGATGAGCATGAGAGCATCACCAACAAGACCTTCTCCGTTAGAAAGCCCATTCGCTAAAATCATTCCCACACCACCAACTTTCTTCACCACTAAGGGTCCGTTTGGTAGTAGAGTAGGTATGTAAAGGAAAGGGTTTTACAAGGGAAAGATTGTGAGGGAAAGGAAAAGTAGTTGAGGGAATGTAAAGTAGGTAAAGATTGAAAGTGTTTGGTATAAAAAGGTAGGGGAGGGAAAGTAAAATAGATATAAAAAGAAAATGACAAAAATGCCCTTCCCACAACCATTACAAGACCACCAGCGCCGCCACCCACTGCCGCCGTACATCGCCGTACACGGTTGCCGTCGCCACCATCAACCTCCGTCCACGGTGGCCGGAGCCGCCGTCCACCGCCGTCGCCGCCGCCGGCCACCGTCAGGGGAAGAAGATGGGATGGAGTGATAGGGGCAAATTAGGAATTCTACCATAATTCCCTAGGTAGACTTGGATTACATCAGAAATGTGAAGTAAAGAAAAATGGCTTATGTAATGTAAATCCCTTTACGTTGTAATCCACTTTACATAGCTCAAATTACCATACCAAACACATGAAATTATTGAAATCCGTGCCCTTTTCCATTGTAAATCCAAATTCACTCCTACCAAAGGGAGCCATACAGTGTGAAAATGTGAAAGAATGCAAGAGTAGGTGAGTTGGTAGTTAAACAAACTAATATGAATGATTTTTCCGTTTTTGAGCTTGAATAACTAACGTGAATGATTGGTTTAGATAAACATGGACAATTGTCTGGCCAAAAAAAAAACATGGAGAATTGGAATTTTTGAAGTTTGTTATTGATAAGTTTTCAATGTTGCCACACGTTGGAACAAGGAGGAGAGAGGCAAGAGTGACGCATACTAATGTAGTAATGTTGGATATATCTTTTTCTTTTTTTCCTTGAAAGAAGCAATGATAAATCGAAAGGCATTTAAATTCCCTACGTCTTTTTTTATAATGACTTTATTTTGTTTTTGAATTGATATATTGAAGGGCTTATTTAAAGATTTTTTTATACTTTTTTTTATAAAAAATTACTAATATGGAGTATGATCGTATCGATGTTGATTATGCTTATTTTTAGTATATTCACAATTTGCGTATTAAAATGTTTATTCCAAATTTATTTATTTTATAATAAATACTTTAATTTATTTCCGAGTTTTGAAATTGATTATTTGTACTGATCTAACATATACTTAATTGTCAAAAGTAATTTAAAACTTTTATTGTGAAAATAATCCTTTTATGTTTTAAGATATTTCTGATTCAATGTTATGAAAGTGAAACATGAAAAATCATTCCCAATAAACAATAATGTAATCTAAATGATATTCTTTATTTATATCTCCACTTATATCCGATTATATTTTGTTAGAAGAATATAGTAGACTTTTGATAGAAGGTGAAAAATAGAGTAGGCTTTGATAGTGTGGTCACTGTCCTTAAGGAAATTAAGCCCCCACTATTTGTATGCTGCTGGGTGTTTATGGCAGATTTCCTCCAGGATTTACAAAGCCTGGTGTTATAGCCAGCAATACTATAACACCTTCTGAACACAAAACATAGAAAGATAAGTTGAATATGAGATACTCTATTTTCTGAGAAGAAGTGTTATTTATAAGAAAAATCTGAACAGATACAACCTTTCAGATTCTAACATAAATAACAGGTTACAACCTTTCATAAATGAACATTCATATCTGTTTAAAAGTGAACAATCATGTCTCTTCAGGATTAAACTGAATTCTCTGTAAATAATGAATGTTCATGACTGTTCATGAATGGGCACTTCTCTGCTTCTCTGTTTATAATTCGAATTAATTAATAATTAATCAATTCGAAAAAAATAATAATTAAAATTAATTATTAGCCAGAAGCCCAATTGCTCAAGTGCCCAAGTGCCCATCTTTGACATATATATATATATATAATTCAATTATTATAAATGACTTAACAATCATTTATATACCCTTCTCAATTCTATAACTTATCCAATGTGGGACTTTAATTACTAACTATACTAACATATTTATGTTAGAATCTATGAAGCATGAACACTTTATTTTGATGGCGTGTCGCTGTGTCAGACACGTATCAGTGTCCGACACTCGTACGACACCGATACGACACATATTCATAAATTTTAGAATATAAATTAATTTTTATAACTTTAACATGACATACATAAGAAAATAATAATATATATAACATATATAATAAAAATTGTAATTTTTAAATTTTTCATTAAAAATTATTTATATATATAAATATATGTCGTGTCGTGTCGCATAATTTTGAGAGTTTAACGTGTCGCTGTGTCCGTATTCATATCGTGTCCCATGTCCGTGTCAGTGTTCATGCTTCGTAGGTTGAAATTTGAATAGTGAAAATTGAGCTGGTAACTTCTTTTCTTCCTTTAACTACCAAAAAAAAGAAATTGAGCCGGTAACAGCATGGGCTCCTACTAGAGTCCCATATTTTTCATAGTATTCTTTTTGAGATATTTCTTACTCACTAAGCATGGCATGCAAAAATAGACTCCATAATAGACAAAATAGCATATTCAATCACAAAGGCCGAATTGCACACAAAAAAAAAAGGGTAAANAAAAAAAAAAAAAATCACAAAGGCCAAAGCAGCTTGCACTATAAAATTAGATAATGAGGAAAAGAAAGATATGTGTATCAGGTAAGACAGCGTCAAGATAGTCTGCTCAACTCAATTAGTTGTCAATTAATTCCATCGCAATCTCATTTGTCAGCCACCTCAAAAATAATATTTTTGAGTTATTAAAATAAATATAAATTTTAATTCAAATGAATTTTGGCAAAAGTAAAGGTTTGCACCTTGTACAGAGTTATTTTTAATTATACTTCTAATATTTCTTTTTGTTAATTATATCCTGAACCTTTTATCTTTTAGTCCATTATAATCTCAAATCCTAACTAATTACAAAATAATTTAAAATGTTTGTCAATTTTAACAAATAGGTCATTAGAAGCCATTAACAATCATTATTCTCTTACCCTAAAACATTACCACCATACTTCATCGTCGCTGTCCATTCTGTCCTCATCTTCTCTATTTTGACTTTCGCCAAATGGGTTTTAAAGTTACTTTACTTCTCAATTTCGATGACTACGACGACACCGCCACTGGAGATTATATGTTAAATGCCGGGAATAGAGCTGTTGGTATTTCTGCTCGATTTCTCTGTATTCGAGGCTCACCGGCAAGTTTGTGTGTGGTTGCGAAACTGTGAAAAACAGTGGGGGAGAGATTTTTTGGGTTTCTCAATTACAAGGACTGGTTCATTAAAGATGACAAACATTCTGGATTGTTCTGTAATTAGTTAGGGACTCGTGTGAATGAAAAATCTTGACCGAATGAAGGATTTCTAAATAATGAAAACTTAAGGACCTTAAAATAGAAAAAATATTGGGTTGAAGTATAATTGACTCAAATGTGAAACGTAAGGGGTATAATTGACAAAAAAAAATAGAGGGTATAACTGAAAATGACCTCATGTGTTGGGAATCAAGGTTATTAAAACCGGACCGGTCATTGATCCGGCCGAAGCAGCGGTTCAAGGTTCAATGGTTCAACCGGGGTCGGACTGCTAATAATTAAATAAATAAAAAATAATATATTTAGTTTAATATAATAAAAATATATAATAAACTCTTTAAATTTAAGTTGGATTGAGTAAGAAAGTGATTAATTAGGAGGATAAAAAATCAAATTTTGAAGTAAAAACTATTAAATAACGTATTATTTTGAGTCTAAACATAATAAGAAACAAATTTCTTTAAAATAACATCATTTTAATCAAGAAAAAGTAAAAAAAAAATTAGAAAAAAATTGAACCGGTTCAACCTCAAAACCGGCCGATTCAAGGCGGTTTTCTCGATTTTTGACCGGTTCTCAGCCTGCCCGATTTTTTGCTCAACTCGGACCGGACCACTGGCCGGTTCGCGGTTCAACAGTCCGACCGGCCGGTCCTGTCCGGTTTTTATAACATAGGTTGGGAATACCAATATTATTTTTGCCAATGGATTTTTTAATAAAATTACTTATTCCGATAGAATTTTTTTTTATAAAATTTAAATCCGAAAATTTGTTTTTGATAGATGTTACTACTTTTTTTCTTTTAACCAATGATAGTTATTACTTCAGTCATCTATATTTGAGTCTTGCACGAGAAAAATAGCAACATTAACCATTGTCGCCTTCACTTTTTCCCTTCACGTCATCTTGGCTATAAGGTCAAATTCTAAAGTTACAAGTTATCTCACATATTCAATTACAACTTTGCTATTGGATGACAAAAAGATAGATGAAATAGAGATTTACGAAGAGTTTGATTTTTAAGCGTCAGACTGGTTTTTAATTTTTTTTTTATATAAAATATTCTTTTTATGTTTCCAACAAAATTATTTATTACCAATTCTTATGTCTAAATATTAATTGATCTTTGATCATATATATTTATACTATTAGTGTGAAGAAGTTAAATGACTCTCTACCACTTTAAACTACAAATAAAAATTTCTCATCACTTTTCACAATTTCAGGTTAAAATAAAGTATAAAAAATATAATAATTATTATAAATATTTTTATTATTTTAAAATACAGAAAAAATAATAAAATTTATTTTTAAATATTTGAATATTTTATGACACAGTACTGATTATGTTGAAAAATAAAAAAATAATCAAAATTAACATTGATAAATCAATGAGAGGGCAAATTGGAAAAAAAAATTAGCAGAGTCTAAGATAAAGAAAATGTGAGCTGTGAAAGACTAAAATATAAATTCTAATAAACTAAATTATCGGGATATTTATATTTTCATTATAAATTAAATATAACATATTATTTAGAAAATTATACACAAATCTCAGAAAAACATAATTAAAATGTTGAGAGATAAAACTATGAAGATCTTAAGTTTTTTTTTTTATTATTTCCAAAGAAAATACTTAGATGGGAGAGACAACAGACAAGAGAAAATTCTTCCTTTCGTTGTCAAAAGAGAAAGCTTGTTTTGTTTGTTAATGAAGAAAATTAGCCTCTATTACCCTATATTCAATACACAATCTATAAAAAATGCTAATAATCAAGAAATTCAATAGCATTTATCTATTAAGGAAAAACATACATTTTTCGGTCACCAAATTTTATATTAATTTTTAATTTTGTTCTTAAATTTTATTTATTATCAATTTTAACTCTAAAATTTTCCATATTTATCGATTTTATCCTTTATACTAACTATATTTAGTTATTTACTATTTAATTAATTGATGATAAGTTCTACATAACTTATAATATATAATATAAAAATGATAAGAAAAAAAATTAAATCTCAATCCATATTATAAATTATGTGGATGTCATTGTTAATTTATTAAATAAAATTAAGATAAATAGTAAACTTAGTTAAAATATAAATTTGATGATAAAATTGTTAGTAAATAAAGATTAAGGATGAAATGAAAATTAATATAAAAATTGAGTACCTAAAACATATTTTTGCCATTTATTAATAAGTACCAATGCAATTAATGGCATTGGACGTTTTCAACTTTGGCATTACCACTTATCAGTATCACGGACAAGAATTTCTGATAAGTAATTACTTTTTTCAACCAAAAAAAAAAAGGAAAAAAATCTAATAACTTTCCATGTCTCCAAATTAATATATGCAAGAATTTCTAATAACTACAGCAAAGTAAAAGATGAGAATGAATACATGCAGGAAGTGACCACGTCATCTTTTCATCATGATCATCATGTTACTCATTATTCTTTTAAGATATTTTAAATAAGGATTTATTTAACATGTGCCTTAAACACATTTTAAGGTTTCTTCTGGTTGGTTAGTAGAGCATCTCATATCTTGAAATCTACGAAAATTCATTTAAAAGATAATTTTTAATGTTTAAAATCTTAATTGACCAATTAAAATAAATCTTAACACGACAAAATCTACGTGGCTAATGATATATAATGTAAAATTAATAAAAAAAACTCAAATTCTAACTCAGATTGAAAAATAGGATGCAATCTGTCGTTAATTTATTGAAAAAATTTAGTCAAATGATAAAATTGACCAAAACGTAAAATATTAGGGACGAAATTAACGACAAAAAATTGAAAATAAAATTGACGATTAGTATAAAGTTTGAAGACAAAATTAATACTTTTTGCCATCTTAAAATTAGAAAATAAATATTTTTGTTCAAAGAATGTCTTTTTTGGCAGCAATACTGGTGTGATTGGTGACCATTGCACGACACCTAAACAAACGCAGTGTGCAGTGTGTACGGTTCAAGCCGGCCAGACCATCATGCTAAAGCCGACGGCGTCGGTCTGAACGTAACGTTCGTTCACATACCAACACGACTCTCTCTCTCTCTCTTTCGCTTTCTCTCTCTACAATTTCCATACAATTATTATAATATTCAACATTGCGAATTTGGAAATTGTGAATTGCTGAATGCAAGACATTATTAATAATAATAATAATAGTGTAATCCAATCCAATAATCCAATATTAAATGCTTTTAAGTTTTAAAAATCCTATTAGCCAAAGAAATTGGATGGTCTAATCCATCGTCATTATATATCTATATATATAGCAACTTGCAAGAGTGTGAGTTTCAGAGTAAAAGCTAAACGAAGAAGACGAGAGACATGGCTTCTTCAACGAGGATCTCTAGGCTTATTTCTCGCTCTTTCTCTTCTGCTGCTTCTTCTTCTACCTCGCTGTTTTCTCGAGGTACTTCGATTTTCGTCTCTTATTTTGTCGATGTTTGGTTTCTGAGAAAAATGTTCAACCCCGATGATGCGACTTTTGTTTTTGGAATTGGATCCTGAGTTGCTTCAAAGGGGATTTCAATAATTTTTTTTCTGATCCGTGAATCCGTCAATTTCGTCGGAGATCTTATTGTACAAATATGAGTTTTCTGTGAAAGAGAAAGCTAGAGAGGGACTTATGCGATACGGAGAGGGTGGGGTAATATAAAATTTGTATCTACCAGTGGGTTGTAATTTCTATCATTTATTGCGTTTTTGGTCCCCATCGGGTTCTATTCTTTCATTATCTTTCCCGAACCCTGACCCTGAGAGTACAAGTTTTTTTTTTATATTAAATTCTAGCAGCAATCTGAGTTTTACTTTCTTTTTCAAAGCGTTTTAAATGTGTTTTGCCTTTGAGCTTCTTCTTAAGCTATTATTTATCTCTGATTTCTGACACCCATTGCTTGGAAACAAAATGTTTAGGTGGAAATGGTCACCGTAGTAGAGTGCTGAGCAGTAAATTCAGTACTTCTGCTGCTGCTATTGAGGAACCATTCAAGCCCAAAATTCAAGTACCACACACACAGCTCCTAATCAATGGGAAATTTGTTGATGCTGCTTCTGGTGAGTTTTTCATTAATTTTTGCTTTTTCACTTTCTCCAACCACATTTATTACTTCCTATAAACTGGGATCTGTATCTTTTTCAAGTTGACTGACATCCAAGGAAGAAAGAGAAAAAAAAAAGTTAGATAAGAAAATTAAATGCGGGTTTTGTAGTTTAAGGTATCTTACTGATGGGATTCTTTTGGTATCAGGCAAAACTTTTACGACGTTGGATCCCAGGACTGGGGAAACAATTGCACATGTTGCTGAGGGTGACTCTGAGGATGTAGATCGAGCAGTTGCAGCTGCTCGCAAGGCATTCGATGAAGGGCCTTGGCCAAAAATGACAGCCTATGTATGTACTCTCAGAGTCTTAGCTATTATTTTATAGTATTTCAAGTTCTTTGAAGTTTAAAGTCTATATCAGTTTCTCTAGTGTACACCTAAAAACTGTACTTTAAAATCTGGAATATGAAGTTCTTCTGATTTGGTTCCAAACTTACAGGAAAGGCAAAGGATATTGTTGCGTGCTGCTGATCTGATTGAGAAGCATAATGATGAGCTTGCGACACTTGAGACCTGGGATAATGGGAAGCCGTATGCACAAGCTGCTGGAATTGAAGTTCCTATGGTGGTTCGTTTGATTCGATATTATGCCGGTATGAGAGACAAAGGGATATGTACTTCAGCTTGAAATTTCTGATTGATTCTATGCAACTTCCAAGTTTTCTAATACTTCTATGTCTACATTATTCAGGCTGGGCAGATAAGATTCATGGTCTTACTGTTCCTGCTGATGGACCACATCATGTGCAAACATTGCACGAACCAATTGGTGTTGCTGGTCAAATTATTCCATGGAACTTCCCTCTTCTCATGTTTGCATGGAAGGTTGGACCAGCATTAGCTACTGGCAACACTATTGTTTTGAAGTCAGCTGAACAAACGCCATTGTCTGCCTTATACGCAGCAAGGCTATTCCATGAGGTGGGTGATTTTCTTAGAAATACACGATATGCCCAGTCTTTGTTTGCAAGGACAATGCATCTAGTTTAATATTTTATTGTGAAATCTTCACTTTTAACCTCAACAAGCTCTGTACAAGATAACTTTTGTTCCACTTCTTTTTTTTGCCTCATTTGTATGACTTCTGAGTTCTGAAATATTATCATGCATCTCATCATTGGTGGCAAGTTTTAGTTCAACTTTTTTTCCTTTCATTTTCCCTGCACCAGAACTTTACCTATGGTCATGAAGCTAATGTTTCTTCCCTGCATTTTGCTTTCAAATAATCTAGTCTTTGGATTCAAATGTACTTGAAAACTTTTCATTTTGATGAGTTGATTTTACCTATTAATGTAGTTAAGCAGTTTAGCTTAATCTATTATATATATCTTTGATCTTTGTTCTGATTTTAAAATTCTATCTGGCAGGCTGGACTTCCTGATGGAGTTTTAAATATTGTATCTGGCTTTGGTCCGACTGCTGGTGCTGCCATTGCTAGTCACATGAATATTGATAAGGTACTAAGATTAAGTCTGCTGTATGAGTCATCCTTTTCTTCCTTACGAAATTTAGCTGCCTTCTCTGTTTTCGAATTCAATAGCTGCCTTCTCTGTTTTCGAATTCAACTTTTGCAAATCCTTTAATGAGTAATGATTTTTGATGGCAGCATGAGTGATTTTCTTACTCAAAATAAGGTGCTCTTAGTCAGACTAGTTTCTTAAAGAATAACTTTTTTTTTTCTAAATGGCAAGTCTTATATATAAAAAAAAAAAATTGGCAAGTCTTGTACAAGTTTTCAGACTTTCAGCCTCAAAATTGATAATTAATTTCCAGTCTAATTTATTATTGGACTTGATGTGTTTCCTTTTGCAGGTTGCCTTTACTGGCTCAACCAGTACAGGAAAGGTTGTCCTTGAACTGGCGTCAAAAAGTAATCTCAAGCCTGTAACTTTGGAGCTTGGTGGGAAATCCCCCTTCATTGTATGCGAAGACGCTGACATAGACCATGCTGTAGAGCAAGCACATTTTGCATTGTTCTTTAATCAGGTTTCAATCAACTTTTTCGTTGCTCCTTTATCCATTACTATAAAATGTTATTGGTGACAATCATTACTTTCCTAGAAATCATTACTTCAAATTTGATTTGAGCGAGGATCATTCTTTCGACATTCAGGGGCAATGTTGCTGTGCTGGGTCTCGTACATTTGTACATGAAAGTATATATGATGAGTTTATAGAGAAAGCAAAAGCACGTGCTTTGAAACGTTCCGTTGGTGATCCATTCAAGGGGGGAATAGAGCAAGGTCCTCAGGTAGAGTGCAACGAATCCTTTCAAACTCTCATTTCAAAGTTCTGATATATTAGCAATTTCCCAGTATTATGCTTCACTAAGTCAAAATTTGAGGAGAATTTTTACTGACAATTTCGTGTACAATCCTAACAACCAGATTGATTCAGAACAATTTGAGAAGATACTGAGGTATATTAGATCTGGTGTTGAAAGTGGAGCCACCCTTGAAACTGGAGGAGAGAGACTTGGAGATAAAGGTTTCTATATCAAGCCTACAGTGTTCACAAATGTTAAGGTATATCTTTCAGTTTCACATCAGCTTATCATGGTAGTTAAGTCTGAAATATGAATTGGGATGTTAATAAATTTTGAAACATTCAGGATGACATGCTGATTGCAAAGGATGAGATATTTGGTCCAGTGCAGTCCATTTTGAAATTCAGGTGAGTTCAGCAATTCCAATTTTGCAAAATAATTTTTTTAGAGACGACCAAGCTCCTTGATCAACTGGTTGAGGGTTGATTTAGCTTAACCAAGGGTTTGGAGTTCGAGACTTAGGAATGTAGCTGCATTAAATATTTGATAGGACATTTTTGTCGCCCTTGTGAGTTGTGATATTGTCCAACACAAATGGGTATTAATCTTCGTCTAGACCGTCATTATAACAGGTGTCCACAGTCCTTACCATAAAAGAACAATGCTTTTACAGTAATTTAGTGAAAACTCTGCATCAACACATCACTTCTTGAGCTAATTCTTCTATTGGATTCCAGGGATCTTGATGAGGTGATCCGAAGAGCAAACAACACATCGTATGGTCTCGCAGCTGGGGTCTTCACAAAGAACTTAGCCACTGCAAACAGGCTGACTCGGGCATTGCGAGCCGGGACCGTTTGGATAAACTGCTTTGATGTGTTTGATGCTGCAATTCCTTTTGGTGGGTACAAGATGAGTGGACATGGCAGAGAAAAAGGAATTTACAGTCTTCAGAACTACTTGCAAGTGAAGGCTGTCGTTAGTCCCTTGGAGAACCCAGCATGGCTTTAAACATCATTAGCTTCTTCTTCTTCTTCCCCTTCTCCTTATCTTGTCAAAGATCAATAAAATGGAATGCAATCCAATGATAATGATGATGATGATGATGAAATTCTTGTCAGCTACACATTTCTCATGGTTCTGTCTTTTTTTTCTCCTAAACTTGAATGATTTGTGTAGAATTTTATTTGCTTTGAAGTATTTTCTCTCTTCTCCCCTCTACCTTTTTTTTGTCCTTTCAGCATGGTATGTATCACCTGAAGTGTCTGAATTTTATATGAAACTGGTCGAGTTTTTTGTTGAACCTTTTAAAAATGAAAAAAAAAACTCATCTTGTTGGGTCTGTTTGCTATAGTGATGGCAAGTTGGTTAGGTTTTACAAATGACTATTGTTCTTTTGTTTCAGATCATATTTCTCCAGTTTATTTTTTGTCTTTAAAATTGTCTGAAAATTATAATTTAGTTCTTAGATATTATAAATATAATTTATTTATTTGACAAATATCAATTATTTAAGTTCTACATGTAACAATTGAGAGACTAAATAATCAACACTTATATAAAAATAAATGATTAAAAAATATGTATTTTTGTTATTCATAGACTAAAATTTAATTTTGAGAAAATTCAGAGATTTTTTTTTTTTTGTCTAACCATGTCATTACATGAAAGAAAACATGAAGCTGACCCACATTACAACCGGGCCAGAGGAAATCAGGAGCCCAACAGATAGGAAAGAATACACACTAAAAACACACCCTATCTTCAGAGATTCAAAAATAAATCTTTTTTTTTAAGAAAAAATTAATTGGGCTAATAAACTAAGGGGCTTTTGGGTTCTGAGAAAGTCCAATGAGGTTGACCTTATTGGATGTAGAAGTGTAGAACTCTGGTAGTGTGACCAACTGACCATACTTATTGGATGGTTCCATCTAACCATATATGTGTTGCTAATTGCCTTGGAGAATTCTTCTTAATAAAAAGATTAAAAGAAGGCAAAAACCCTTTCGTGCTCCTAACGTTTGCGGTAATTTTCTGTTATGCTCCTAACGTTTCATTTGTGTCAGTTGTGTCCCTAATATGAAACGTTAGTTTCAATTATGCCCCCAATTTTGACTCAAATGTTGATGTGTCAATTTTTTTTACTTGTGTGGCAATTTTTTGTTCTAAATTGAATATGTGGCAAGATGACTGGATAAATAAAACATCTCTGGTTTATTTTTTATCCACCATGGAATTTCCTATGTGGTATAAGGCTTGCGAAGATGAAGATGTCAAAAAAATTTTAGGGTAGTAATTTTTTGGTTTAGAGAATGTAAATTCATGTAGGAAATGCCATGGTGGATAAAAAATAAATCAAGGATGTTTTATTTATCCAGTTATCTTGTTACATATTCAATTCAGAACAAAAAATTGACACACAAATAAAATTAGGGGCATAATTGAAACTAATGTTTCACATTGGGAGCACAACTGACACAAATGAAACGTTAAGGACATAACTGAAAATCACCACAAATCGTTAAGGACACGAAAGACTCTTTTGCCTTAAAAGAAAATTAAACATAGAGAGTATGAATTATGAAAATTAAACGTAAAATATTTCTGCTTCCTACGATTCTATACGTTAATTTTTTCTGTTAAAAGCTCATCTAACTAATTGAGATACAAATTCTGCTAACCTCCTTTTTCATTAATTTCTAAATATTTCAAACACTATTACCATACTATCACATTTTGATAACTCTTGTATTAATTCTAAGTCCCCAGCTCCTCCTACATGAACAAACTCAATAATGGAAGTGAGTTGTAAAAAAAAAATAAAGGTCAAAGTACACTTTTGATCTTATAACTTTTGCTTAGGTCACAATTTGGTCCCATAATATTTTTTGTTGCACTTTTGATTTCATACCTTTTGCTCAGGCGACAAATTTGGTCTCGTATCAATTTTGGTCTCATACATTTTGGTCAGGTTTCAGAATTAGTTTCATATCTTTGCAAAAAGCTCAACCGTCAGTCCCACCTAACCCAAGGATATGAGACTAATTCTGCACCACCCAAAGATATTAGACCAATTTTGCAACCTGACCAAAATATATAAAATCAATTTTGCAATCTGATCCGAAGATATGGGATCAAAGGTGCAACACGGGACCAAATTTGGAATTTGAACAAAAGATATGAGCCCAAAAATACAACAAAAAATACTAGGGAACCAAATTGAGATTTGAGCAAAAGTTATGGAATCAAAAGTGCAATTTGGCCAAAAATAAAATAGAATAACAATGGAAGTGAGCTCTTAGGAAGAGTCTCCGAAGATCAAGTAAGTTTAAAATTTGTTAGAAAATAAATAAACAATCCAAGAGAATTAATTAGCCAGTTATATGGACCAAAGATTGCCTATATATAAGATTTTTGAGGAGTTCATGAGTCACTTCTTATGGGATAATCATTATTAATGCGAATTATCTTCTTAGTCATGCCACATTTTATTTTCTTAATATACAATATGTTGTCTGATAATGAAAACCTTGAGTAATTGAGCATGAGATTCTTTTAAAAATATATGATATATATATATATATATTTAAGTTTATTTCTTCAAACAAAGTGGGTAGAATTGATAATCTCTTGATTAAAAAATGGCAAAAGACCTTTTGTGCCCTTAATGTTTGGGGTCAGTTTCAGTTATGCCTCTAACATTTCTTTTGTGTCAATTATGCCCCCAATGTAAAACGTTGGTGTTAATTATACCCAAACTTCAATTTTTTTGGGTCAAAGTCATATTTTGGTCCCTCAAATTTGCTTAAAGTTCTGTTTTGAACCCTCAAGTCTCTGGCGAACTTTCCGACAAGATATACGGCGGCTTCGACAATTACGAAAATTCCTAATCCAAGGTTTTTTAATCTCCTGAGTTCAATGACGGCCTCCATTTTACGAAAAAATGAATGACAAACCGCCGAAAAATTACATAGTCGCCGAAAAATTACATAATCGCCGAAAATCATATTTCCGGTCATTTGTTCGCAAAATGAAGCCCGCCATTGAACTTAGGAGATCAAAAAACCTTGGATGAGGAGTTTTCATAGTCGTCGGGACCGCCATGTATCTTTCTGAAAAATTCGCCAGAAACTTGAGGGACCAAAACGGAACTTTGAGCAAACTTGAGGGACCAAAATAGGACTTTGGCCCAAAAAAGATTAAAGTTGGGGTATAATTGACATCAACGTTTCACATTAGGGGCATAATTGACACAAAATAAACGTTAGAGACATAACTGAAACTGACCTCAAACATTAAAGGCACGAAAGGGTCTTTTGCCTTAAAAATAGTTTAGTAAGTCCACGTAGAGCATTGATGCCTGTGATCCTGTGGACGGCTGCAACCTATATAGCCTAAAGGGGAAGGAAGCTACAATGCGAGTTCATATCACATGGCTTGTCCTTTGAAATATTTGATAATTTAAGGAACATATCATGAAGAGATAGAGTTTTAATAAGAGCAAACCCCCTTTTTGGTCCCTCAATTGTTACTGAGTCG
Source organism: Chamaecrista fasciculata (assembly GCA_003254925.1). Taxonomy (NCBI): domain Eukaryota; kingdom Viridiplantae; phylum Streptophyta; class Magnoliopsida; order Fabales; family Fabaceae; genus Chamaecrista; species Chamaecrista fasciculata. The sequence goes on from QANZ01005032.1 coordinate 90,178, forward strand.
AGGAATCGGTCCCTCAATTGTGGGAAATTACAACTCAGTCCCTCAATTGTACAATCCCGTTTACGTTTTGGTCCCTCACGTCTGGTCCGTTAGTGATAGAGGTGTTAAGTGATGACGTGTCACCGTTATCTGCTTAGGTGGCCGTTAAATGCTTAGTTGAGGGACCAAATCCTCGACTCAGTAACAATTGAGGGACCAAAAAGAGGGTTTGCTCAAATTAGTATCCAACTCATTTCCACTTGACACCTCATTAAAACTACTCTCTTGCAATTTGGTCCCAAAACCAATCCTCTTATTCATCTTTTTCATCTTCTTCATTCATTTTAGTCCCAAATGCTAAAAATAAAATTGTAAAGTATCCCTAAACCTCTTATTAAACCCTTACTGCGGCATGCCAATAACAGAAGTCGCTCAATAAGATACATAAAACAGCTGGGAGATATATAATCAACTTCCCTTTTCCAATTTGCATTGTAAGTATCTTGCAAAGCTCCATAAAAGTTATACATGATCTTCCATTCGTTGTTATGACAATCTTCCTGTCCTGAATTCAAACAGAGACTCCCAATGAAAGATTTTCAGGGTGGATTGTCATCAAATCTTCTCCCTATTCTCTCACAAAGTTCTTTTTTCGGCATGCCCATACCCAGAAGCATAACTGCCACCTTTCCAATTTGGCCATATGTCAGCCTATCTTTCCTCCTTATAATTTCATATATGAACCCTTCTGCCAAATCCTGACAAAACTTGGTTCCCCGCAGGAAAATCATGTTCAGTGTCAGTGGTTTCTGCCCGTCAACAGAAACTACTAAGCCAAAGGCATCTTGAATTGAAAGCTGGAGAAAATTATCTAGTGACTTCAAATTACTATGACTGAGGGTTAAAAAACTGCATTCCAGGAGAAACTTCGAGACCTCATAGATAAGCATTAGAGATCTGGCTTGAAAAAATATAGGATGAGATTTATTAACTGAGAACTTTACAATTTAAGGACTAAATTGGAATGTTTGGAAGGGTTTTGGGATACTTTACAATTTTATTTTTAGCATTTGGGACTAAAATGAATGAAGAAGATGAAAAAGATGAATAAGAGGATTGAAAAAAATTTTTAGGGGATTTAGGGGTTTTGGGACCAAATTGCAAGAGAGTAGTTTTAATGAGGTGTCAAGTGGAAATGAGTTGGATACTAATTTGAGCAAAACCCCTTTTTGGTCCCTCAATTGTTACTGAGTCGAGGATTTGGTCCCTCAACTAAGCATTTAACGGCCACCTAAGCAGATAACGGTGACACGTCATCACTTAACACCTCTATCACTAACGGACCAGACGTGAGGGACCAAAACGTAAATGGGATTGTACAATTGAGGGACTGAGTTGTAGTTTCCCATAATTGAGGGACCGATTCCTCGACTCAGTAACAATTGAGGGACCAAAAAAGGGGTTTGCTCTTTTAATAAAGAGTAAACTAATAATAATTTGATTTTTGAATAATTATTAAGTCAATAATTCGGTCTTTGAAAGATTATTTTAATCTTTTGGAGATTAAATTGTGTATTTCAACCTTTTAGAGGCAAATTGTCAACTTTGTCATTTTATTAGGGACCAAATTGTTTTCTTACTTTTTTTTATATAAATTATAAATCATTGTCATTAGATTATGTATATTGTTGTTAAAAATTTATTGAGTAAATTAATAATTTGGTCTTTACAAGATCATTGATTTGATAACTTGGTCCTTGAAAGATTGAAATACACAATTTAATCCTTAGAAAATTAAAACAGTATATTCTTTAGTCTTTGAATGATTAAAATAGTATACTATTTAATCTATGAAAAATACTAATAAATATATTATTTTAATATTTCAAAGACTAAATACAAGTATACAACTCTGGATTTTGAAATGAAAATGCAAAGGTATACTAAAATAACAATATACACCCACATTCAGATGTGTCTGATTCACAATTTTGCATCTAGAATCTGCAATTTAGGGCACTCTTGAGTTTTTTTGTTTTTTTTGGCCAACAGTGCACTCTTGAGTTTGGTCTTGCCTTTGTAATGTGTATTCTGTATCAATAATTCAATAGCTGTACTTTCTAATGTTTTATTACAATGCATTAACAAAGATTCTGGGGTGAACTTTCCATTGCATTGACCTCTTACAGGGGGAGGTGAAAAAATATTTATCTGTATATTTTTTAAAAAAAGAATAAAAATAAAAGAGAAAATCTATTTTTTGGTCATTAAATTTGTTCCAAAACTATGATTCAGTCCCTAGATATTAAAAATACATTTTTGAGCCTTTGATTTTTTTTAATATACATAGACTATTTAGTCCCTGAAATGTTATTTTTGGAGACTAAATAGTTTGTGTTTATTAAGAAAGGTAAAAGTATTTTTTTGGTCCCCAAACTTTACACAAATTTTAAATTCATTCCCAAAGTTTGCTTACTGTTAATTTTATCTTCAAAGTTTCACATTTTGATCGGTTTCATTGTCTGCACTAACTTCTTATAATAAATTAATGGCAAACTCCATTTGACTTATGACTTATAATGTAAAATTATACGAAAGAAATTAAATTCTGACTCAGAATGAAAACCACGTGGAGTTTGCCGTTAATTCATTGGATAGAGTTAAGACAAAGGAGAAAATAAACCAAAATATGAAAATTTGGGGACGAAATTGACATTAGACAAATTTTGAGGATGAGCAATTTGGGGATCAAAAGTTCCTTTTTCCTTTAAAAAAAATCAGAGATAAAAACAAAATATATTTTCAATATCCAAGGATTAAATCGCAATTTTAAGACAGATTTAAGGACTGAAAAGTAGATTTACTCAAACTAAAATAGGTGTGTATGGTGCATTCTTTCTTCATTTGCATTCAGGAGGCATGACTTTGAACCTGGGTTTGTCCTTACAGTATGAATAAAACATGAGCTTGCTTCTGGCCCAATCCATGGCTGCCACCTGTTGCTGTGAGAGCTTAGTGAATTGGGGTCCATTCACAGGGTCTAAGCTTGAAGGTGAAGAAGAAGAAGCATTAGAACATGAAGAATTAGAATTAGAAAGTGAGGATGATGATATTATGCAACCACTTAGTTGCATTTGTGAAAAAGAAGCAACAAAAGGTGCATATTTGTAGTTAACAGGGTATTTTCCTCCACTTGTTGCCCATTCTGAGCCATCCCATATTGTGGCATACACTGACATTGGCTTTGAAGGATATACATTGCTGTGCATGAATTCCCTCACTGGAATGTTGTCCACTAAGAACCTGAAAAAGTCCATATCATCTTTTTCAGAATTGGTGTAAGATTTTGGACTTGGTTAAATGAAATTTAGGTTAACATGTACAAAATTGTCTTGAAATCTATTTGTCTAAATTGCGTTAAGACCCCCTAAGTTATAAGTTAGGGGTAGAAAACATCCCTAAGTTTTAAAATTTAATAGACGGACTCCTCGAGTTTCCAATTGTACTCATTTAGGACCCTTGAGTTTTTAAACTTGACAAACAGATCCCCCTGAACTTAAAACCTCTAAATAGGCTCATTTTTTAAAAAACTCAAGGGTCTTAAGTGAACAAAGTTGAAGGCTCAGGGGGATTTTTTGTCAAGTTTTAAAACTCAAGAGTCCTAAGTAAGCACAGTTAAATACTCAGGGGGTCTGTCTGTTAAGTTTTAAAACTCAGGTATTTTCTGCCCCTGACCTGAAATTCAAGGGATCTTAGTGCAATTTAGCCAATTTATTTAGTGTGCAACATGTGCCTTATTACTTACACAGTGTGATAGTTGTTCCACAAGATGGAGTAGTAATGGTAGTCCTGTGTTGGATCAAACCAGAGATAGAACTTCTCTTCTCTTCCAGTGCTCACACTTCCATTTGCATACACATTTGTCTGAATAACCCAATCATTTCTTCTGTCATGCCCAAGAAGCTCAATATCTATCTCATCATGGTTCTTAGGAAACTTATCTGCATTGGACAACTGAAATATTCCATCTTGTTAGGGAATAGCTTATATTTGAAGAAAGAGTAAATTATCAATTAAGTCATTGGATTATGTGGTCGTTGTTATTTTAGTTCTCGAAAAGTTGAAATATTTGATTTCGCCCCCAAAAATTTATGGCTTATTGCAATTCAGTCCTTCTAGGGATTGAGTTGTCCACTGTTAGTATTCATAAATAGACTAACTTGTAACAAGTTATGAATTTTTTAGGACCAAACTAAATATTTTTTAAAAAATTAGGGACTAAAACGACAGTGCTTGTATAATTTAAGGACTAGAATGTCAATTTACTCATTGCAAAAACTCTGATAAAGATATAAAGAGTTAATCCATAAAAAAAACGAGTTAACTATCAATTTAGTCATTGGATTATGTGGGCGTTGTTATTTTAGTCCTTGAAAAGTTGAAATGTTTGATTTTGTCCCTGAAAATTTATGACTCATTGCAATTTAGTCTCTTTAGAAACTGAGTTGCACATTGCTAGGTGTTCGTGGATGTACTAACTTGTGACAAGTTATGAATTTTCAGGGACTAAATAAAACATTTTCAACAATCAAGGATTAAAATAACTGTGCTCATATAATCTAGGGACTAGAATGTCAATTAAGGGAAGAATTGGAGCTTACATAGAAGGCTACTACAACCCCAGATGAAAGACCAGAAGGTAACTTGATAGCAGCACTGAAGAATCCATAGTAGTATGTGCTTTGAGATACCAAACCAGAGCCTAAAGAAGAGAAACAATATAATCAAAAGGGTATGAGAAGAAGCTCGTAAAGATTCAAACTTTAGTAAGGATTATATATATATATATATATGAACCTGAAGTTTTGTCAAGAGCCAGAGTGGCCATGGACCCATTACTGAGGATTTGGATATTTGAGGCCCCAAAAGACTTTGAAAACTCACGATCAAATGACACACGAGGAAAAGAATCTGTCAAAGAAGTGACACTTGGTGTTGTGTAACGCTTGTTGTGTGAAGAAACCCCAAAGGCTAATAAGCAGATGATTAAGAGAGCCAAAAACAGAGCATTTTGCTGGCAAAGTGCCATTTTTATGAAGAGAAAAACTTGAAAAGAATGGAAGATTTGGATGTGTATGTGTGAGTGTGTGTGTGTATATATATATAGATATTAGGGGTGGTATTTGTTTGATATGAATCAAGTAGAAATCACCAAAGTACCCTATTTAAACTTGAGGTATTATACTTAAAAGAATTCAAGTATCTAACTATTGGACTTTGTAAGTATAATTAAGAGTGATTTATAGAGAGGGGTTCGTTATGTTTTGCTTAGTTGTTTAATAGCTGGATGTGCAGTGTGTATGCCTTTCTTTCTTGATAGTCATTTTGATGCGTGCTTTGGATCTAAAAGACAATAATGGAGAGAGTCATGTGCTGTGATTTGTTAGAGGATTGGCTTGTGGGGTAGCCCTAAAGTTATAGGGACGTGGGAATGGAATTAATAGACATTTAATGTGCAAAAAAAGAATAATCACTTCACTTGAAAAGCCTGTAATAATGTCAATTGCATGTCTCGTTTTCTATTAATAGCTGTGGTCTTTTGTATATATCCTCGAGGCCAAGGGCATTAGGGCACAACATGGTACCTTTTTTTGTTTCTTAAGAAATCTTGAGTCCATCATTGGTTACTTTGAGCAATAGATATTCCAATTTTTTTTATAAATAAGATATTTTATTCAAGTCTTGTTAAAGATATTACAAGAAGAATTTTGCACCTTTTATAACTCCTCCAAATTTGAATAAATATTAGTAATGAGAGATTCTATTACTTTTGACAATCAAGTCAATAAAATGCCTGAGAAACTAAAATAAGCGAAAATTATGAGAGATGTACTTTAAAATGAGAGATTCTAAATATTTATAGATAGTAACTAAGATGGTTAAAAGATGATTACAGACAATTAAAGATGAAGAAATAATCTTAGAGTGACAAATTCATTTCAAATGGAGAAAAAAAAATGTGAGTGTAAATTCAATATATAAGTCAACATTTATATTTTTTTATCTTTTATTAATGTCAATTAATTTCTTAAACAAATAGAAACAGCTTTTTTTTTTGAGTAAACTACTAAATTGGTCCCTGGATTATTGACTCGCTGACAGATTGGTCCCCGAATTTAGGAAATTGACAAATAGGTCCCCGAATTTTTCTAACGAGTCAAATAGGTCCCCGAATTTTTCTAATGTTTGTCAAATAGGTCCTTCTGTTCGGGGACCTATTTGACTTGTTAGAAAAATTTGGGGACCTATTTGTCAATTTCCTAAATTTGGGGACCAATCTGTCAGCGAGCCAATAATCCAGGGACCAATTTGGTAGTTTACTCTTTTTTTTTTACAAGAATTTGGTGCAACTTACTATTATTAGGTTAAAAAAGTATAGGCTTTGATTGAGATTGGTACTCCTATTTGCACAAGAAAACAAATTAAAGGGACGATGGAGACCATAGTTGACTATGAGTTAGAATGCGAAGTTTAATTTCCTTTTGTCAAAATTTTGAAAAAACTTAAGGGCCTTTTTGGCGACCTCCTTAAATTTAATCTCATCTCATCCAAACATCATTTCAACTCAAAATTAGATGAACAGTATAGGTTAAGTGTTTGGTGGGCATCTATTCTCATATCATCTCATTCACATCATCATCTCATCCACAACATCATCTCATTTTCTTTACATTTACTAAACTATCCCTACTCATATACCTATATTACTTACACTCTAATACAAATATTAAAAAAAAAAACA
>QANZ01005033.1:0-27893 GCA_003254925.1 Chamaecrista fasciculata
ATTTTTATTTTCTTCCGCTGCGCTCCCTCTGTGATTTCCCAACATTCACTTGGGAAGAAGTGAAGGAGGCTAGCACCTAGGCATCTGCCAAACTGCTCGTGTGGATCACCGGTAGAGGAAGGACACTCGGAGTGGACTTCTCAAATTCGCAAACACGATAAGTCACCAATTGAAAATAGGTAAACATCTTTACTTTCCTGGTATAAACATAGTTAGTGGATCCTGGAAGGAATCACAGAGTTAGCATATTTAAGTTTGTTTTTAATTTTTAATTTTTCCTTCCGCTGCGCTCCCTCTGTGATTTCCCAACAGCTCTAGTATGCGGAAGGTAAGTAAGTACACCACCATGAAAAAGACGAATTATGAATATTATGAGTTTGTGTTATTTATTTTAAAGTAACAATGTTTTTCTGTAGTTTATACAGCTGAATATATCATGTGTTCTTATAATTTTATCCTACTGAGAATTTCTGTTCTCACTCCCTACTCATGATGTATTCAGACTGGCTATGTCTACGTACTATGTAGTCGTTCAGTGTGACGTAGAATGGGTGACACTCCCATTCTTAGGACCATGTGCAGTAGTAGTAGGAGCGACATATAAGGTGTTCGATGTACCAGTAATCCCTGTAGCCTCAGACATTCCACAGTATTCCCCATGGTCTCAAGTAGCCTATGGTTTTCCAGAAGGCTGGGGTGACGCAGGCTGGGGTGATGCAGTGGTACCTGACGTTGGTGACGCCCATAGTCCTTAGACATATGTTATGATATAAGCAGACATATTTTGACTTTCTAGCCTAACCCTTTTTGATGTATATAAATAAGGCAGACATGCATTAACATATTTTGTGACGTAATGTACTTCGTATAATACACACTTATACGTGTGAGATACCAATATATGAATGTATGATTATGGCAGTAAATCTTTAGTTATTATATGTTTTCCACCTTATTGTTTCCAATTTATATTAGAAATTTATTAGTTAGTTTCCAAATTTTAAAAGACAAATTTTAGGATGTTACAAAAAAAATGTAAAATCACTACAAATTCAAAGACCAAATAATATAAATTTAGATACCAAAAAGTATAAAATCCAGTCCTGTATATTTTTTGTTACAATTTTTGTTCCTATATCTTTGCAAAAGGTCCCAATTTCGGATCCATATATTTTAGTAAAGTTGAAGAACTAATCTCATATCTTTGCAAAAATATCAAATTTAGGGATCAAATCATCACTAGGGCCCAAATAATTCGTAATTTAACTGTTTCAGAGACCGACTCATGTATTTTGATTATTCAGAGACTAATTAATTGATTTAAAATAAATTCAAAGACCAAATAGTGTACTTTTAAAAAATATATTATAAAACAATTTTTTTAAATATATTGATGGATTTTTTTTAAATATATATAAATTTTGACAATAAAATAAAAAATAATTAGATATTATTATCAAGAGGTACACTTTCTATTTTTTTTTTTGGATGGAATGTATAAGAACACCTGTAAACATGTTGAAACACATAAACGTGTTTAAAACATTTTGATTAGCCAGAAAGAGTTGCATGAGCCCTTATTTCGCCACCAAAGCCTTGTCCGCCTCAAAGGTATTTCCATCGCAGCTTATCAAGAAGATTTTCTCCATCGTAGACCTAACTTTTTCACTCTCAATCAATCGTATCTTCATTTTTTTTTTTTTACTTTGAGTTTAAACACATGACCGGTGTTTAAACACGGAAAACAATTTGTTTTAACACATAAACGCATTTAAACAGATAAATGTGTTTAAACACATTATGATTAGCCAGAAAGAATCGCAAAAGCCCTAATTTTGCCAACAAAGCCTCATTTGCTTCATAGAACTGAAAAACAAACAATCAAACATCAAAACAAAATTATTTAAGATAAATATTCGAGACTAAAATGAAGTTTTTGTCAAAATAATATCTTTCAGCTATAATTTTAAAGATTTTCTGTCAATCTCTTATTGGTCCTTGCAGTACTGCAGAAAGTGCAGTACTGCAGAGGATCCACCGAGTGTGAGGAAATATGATTTGGTATTTAATTAATCAATTTAAAATATAGAAAAACGAAATTTGGTATTAAATCGATCATAAGTTCATAGCATAAGGATCCTGTTGGAGATATATATCATAAGGATACCTTAAAGCTTGAGTTCGTTGAAGCATAAAACGTTGGCATTATTATAATTGATTAGATGTGCAACCCTTGCAAATTGCTTTGCATGGGGTGGATCTAGGAGTAGTTAGTTAAATCATTATATTATTTTCATTTAATACTTAATATTTTTTTTTACTTTGTTATAAAATTATTAGTTTTATGCTAACGAATGCACTAAGGAATTTCTATATGTTTTTCCTTAATCATTGTTTTAAATTTTAGAATAAATTAATGATTTAATCTTTGAAAGATAAAAAAATTTAAATTTAATTTTTGAAAGATGTAATTACAATTGATTTAATAATTTTAATAAATATATAAAAATTTAACAACAAATTTAATAATATCATATCGTGATCATATTTTATAATCTAGTAATTATATTTTGTTATCATATAGAATTGCCATATTACATATAATTAATGAGAAGATATCACAATAATCGTATAATCCTATAATTATGGACAATGGGATTCTTCTTTTAAATTTTAATCAATACTATTTTTTAAAGTGATTGTGTCAATTAGTGATAGGATATGTATAATCACAATCAATATTATTATATCATATCATTATATATATATATATACTAGGGGCTAAATTGTAAATTTAGTAAAGAAAGAGAGACCAAATAGTAAATTTTCTCTTATTTTTAATTTCATAGACTATAGTTTTAAACATGGACGACCAGAAAGGGGTGGAGCCATATAATATAAGATATATATATATATATATATTTTTTCTTTTTCCCCTGAATTCCATTATTATTATTAGGGCTTGCAAAGAGTACTCCATCAACACAGCAACACACAACCGTCTGGTGTTGACTGTTGCGACAATGGCTACTGATAAGAGTGAAAGGTAATTAAGCTCTTCATTCATTCATTATCTCGTGTGAGTGAAACACTCAAACTAATCTTGACACTTTAATTTTGTCATTGTAGAGATGTGGAATTACCGAATAAGATGCTCTTTGAAATACTCTCATGGCTATCGAAATATATTCATCACTACCATCATTTTCTTCAACTAGTGACCAAATACCAAGAGAGAAAGTAGGTGTTCCTTCCACTTTTCTTCGTTATGTTCATGGAAAACTCCGTAAGAATACTTGCTTCTAGCAATGGATTGCTTCTGTGTCAAACTCTATTAACAAATGGCCAAATGCAACTATTTATTTGTGACAGTGTATATATCCTTCCTGAAGATTAGTCTTCCTGAAAGTCTTCCTGAATTTAGTCTTCCTGAAGTTTATCGTCCTGGAGATGCTAGTATCATATTCCAGCTCAGCATAGTTTGTTAGGAGTTTGTTATCCAGCTCAGTTTTGTTGTTGTTGAGTTGTTTTCAGCTAACTGATTTCTGGTGATTCATTCACCTATATAAACTACATTGTATTCTTTGTTAAATGTAATGCAAATCATTCTTTTCCTAGTTTCAATTTCTCATTCTCGGTTTCACTTAGTTTAGCATGGTATCAGAGCCTTAAGCCTCTCCATGGAGAGCACTTCGACGCCGGCAATGGCAGCTCCGGCGACTCCAGCTGCTCCGGCAATCTCTGCAACTCCGTTCAAACCGTCAAATGGCGTGATTAGTTTCTCGCATTCGATTTCTGTGAAGTTAGACAACAATAATTTTCTTCTTTGGCATCAGCAGATAGAATCTGCGATTATTGGTTATCAGCTTGACAAGTTCATTGAGATTCATCCACCGATTCCTCCAAAATTTCTTTCTTCCTCTGATGAAATTTCTGGTAATATCAATTCCGCTTTTCTTGATTGGTTTAGACAAGATAGATTGCTTCTTTCTTGGATTCTTTCCTCTGTTTCTGAATCGGTTTTGGGTGAAGCTGTTGGTTGCAAAACGTCTTCTGAAGCATGGCATGCGATTCTTAATTTCTTTGCATCTCAAACCTTAGCTAGGGAAATGCAGCTTAAAACACAATTACAGAATTTAAAGAAAGGATCCTTAACGATGACAGAGTATTTGAGCAAAATCAAGAACATTACTGATTCTTTGAATAATATCGGGCATCCACTTCCATTTAATGATCATCTCAACTGTATTTTTCGAGGTCTTCCTGCTGAGTATGATGCATTTGTGTGTTCTATGCTTACTCGTACAGAGTCATATTCTATTTCTGATGTTCGATCACATTTATTGACTCAAGAAGCAAGAATTGATCAGTCAAAATCTTCTGAAATTGCCTTAGCTAATGTTGCGCATACTACTAACCAATTTGTTCCTAGAGGAGGTGCTCCTAGAACTTTTGGCAGGAATAGTTGGAATAATTCAGGAGGAAGAGGTTTCCATCGAGGACGTGGTTATGGTTCTGGAGGAAGAAGTTTTAATAGAGGTCGTGGTTATGGTGGTAGGTCCTATCCTACTGTTGGAAATTCATCCAAGTCTCATCTTCTCTGTCAAATTTGTGGTAAGAATGGACATATTGCATCTCAATGCTGGAATCGGTATGATTCATCGTATACTATAGATCCTTCTGAGTATTCATCTAATAGTACTGGTTCTGTTAGTTTTTCTCCTTCTGTTAAGCCTCCTGCAGCACCAGCTACTGCTCCTCCTGCACAAGCCATGATTGCTACTCCTGAAACTGTTTGTGATTCATCCTGGTATGTTGATTCAGGAGCATCTAGTCATCTTTCCTTTGATGACAGATCATTCTGTGATAACTCTTCCTATGGTGCACCTGAGCAAGTCTTTATTGGAGATGGCTCAGGTTTGTCTGTTAAATCTGTTGGTTCCTCCTTCTTTACCACTTCCTGTAGTACTCAGTCTTTTCTTTTGAAGGATGTTCTTCATGTTCCTTCAATCAGTAAAAACCTTATTAGTGTTACAAAATTCTCTCGAGACAATCATGCTTACTTTGTTTTCTTTCCTGATTATTTTGTTGTTAAACAGCAGGATACTCACAAGCTACTTTTGCGAGGCACAGTTAGACATGGTCTCTATGTCCTTGATCATTTGAAGTTTTCCAAATATCCTGTTTCTTTTAATGTTTCTTCTAATTCCTTTGCTCTTGTATCACAAAATCCTGATCTTGTATCTCAAAATCCTGATCCTGTATCTCAAAATTCTGGTCCTGTACTGCAAGATTCTGATTGTAATAGTGATACTTTCTCTCTTTGGCATAATAGGCTAGGTCATCCTTCACAAAAAGTTGTTTCTAGTATTCTTCAGGATTGTAATGTTGTTCTTCCTTCTAATAAAAGAGCTATTGAGGTTTGCAAAGCCTGCTGTTATGGAAAGTTCCATAAGTTTCCTTCTTATCCTTCAACTTCTATCTATCAATTTCCTCTTCAGTTAATTCATACAGATCTTTGGGGTCCTGCTCCAGTAGTTTCAACCTCTGGTTTCAGATATTATGTTCACTTTACTGATGCTTGTACTAGATTTTGTTGGATGTATTTGTTAAAACAAAAGTCTGATGTTTTTCAAGCTTTCCTGGATTTCAAAGCAACTGCTGAACTTCAACTTCAGAGGAAAATCATGGCTGTGCAATCTGATTGGGGTGGTGAGTTTCGTGCTTTATCTGGGTATTTTAAGGAACATGGTATTTCTCATCGTGTTAGCTGTCCACATTTGCATGAACAAAATGGATTAGCTGAAAGGAAACATCAACATATTACTGAAATGGGACTCACTTTGTTAGCTAAAGCTGCTCTGCCTATGGTTTATTGGTCTGATGCGTTTTCCACTGTTGTTCATCTTATTAATAGACTTCCTAGAGCTGTACTGAATTTCAAATCTCCTTTTGAGTACTTATATGGTGAGAAGCCTGATTAAATGTTTCTAAGGACGTTTGGTAGTGCTTGTTATCCTTTTACTCGGCCTTATAACAAAAATAAGTTGCAGTATCGAACTGTTGATTGTATTTTTCTTGGCTATAGTCAAAATCACAAAGGTTATAAATGTCTTGATTATCATACAGGTCGAATTTATATAGCCAGGGATGTGATTTTTGATGAATCAACATTTCCTTTTGCTAATTCACTTCCTCAGCTTCCTTCCTCAAATACTCATCCTCCGTTACTTCCTAATCCTCCTTTACTTCCTCAGTTTTCTTCAGTTCCTGAACATATGTTTCCTTCTACTATTTCTCAGAATAAATCTCCTAATCCTCCAAATAGATTTCCTGTTCCTACTCCTCAAAATACATCTTCTGTTAATATTCATGATAATACATTTCCTGTTACTCAAAATTTGTCTCCTCCAGCTCTTCCTGCTCAAAACGTTCTTCCTGTTTTTTCTTCTGTTCCTGAAGGAACGGTTTCTTCTTCAGGAAATTCTACATTACCTCATATTCCTATAAATACTTCTTCCTTCCGAAAAGCAACTTCCTCTACTCCTATCTCTCATCCTATGACTACTCGTGCGAAGCAAGGAATTTTTAAACCCAAAGTGTTCCTAACTCATACACTTCCTAAATCTGTTTCTCATGCTCTTGATGATCCTAATTGGAACAAAGCAATGCAGGATGAAATACAAGCACTTCATAAGAATAAAACGTGGTCCTTAATGCCTTTGCCTCCTGGACGTGATGCTATAGGATGCAAATGGGTGTTCAGAGTAAAAGAAAAATCAGATGGATCGATAGAAAGATACAAGGCAAGATTGGTAGCTAAAGGATTTCATCAAAGAGAGGGAATTGATTTTCAGGAAACGTTTAGTCCTGTAGTTAAACCTACTACTGTCAGGATTATTTTATCTCTTGCATTAGCTAATAATTGGTTGATAAATCAAATTGATATTAATAATGCCTTCCTGAATGGTTTTATTTCTGAGGATGTATACATGCAGCAGCCTCCTGGTTTTGAGAGTAGTGATACTTCCTTGGTTTGTAAGTTGCATCGATCTCTTTATGGTCTTAAACAAGCTCCACGTGCTTGGTTTGACAGGCTGTCTTCTCTATTGCTTTCTCTTGGTTTTCAATATAGCAAATGTGATAAATCCTTGTTTATCAGGACTTCCTCAGGACAGTCTCTCTATGTCCTAGTATATGTTGATGATATCTTAATAACAGGTTCAAGTTCCTCTGCTGTGACAAGTCTTATTGCTCAGATTAATGCAACTTTTTCTCTTAAAGATATGGGTCAATTGCATTATTTTCTTGGTATTGAGGTGATTAAAAATTCAGATGGGTCACTTTTGTTATCTCAAGCTAAGTATATTACTGAACTTCTTGAAAAGGCTGGTATGGCAGATGCAAGTCCTTGTATAACTCCTATGTCTACTGTTCCCAAGTTGTCTAAAGATCAAGGAGTTCCTTTTTCTGATCCTAAGTTCTATAGAACTATTGTGGGTGGTCTGCAGTATTTGAGTGTAACTCGTCCTGATATATGTTATGCTGTAAATCGAGTGTGTCAATTTATGGCTGCTCCTACTCTTTCTCATTGGCAAGCAGTTAAAAGACTGCTCAGATATCTTAAGGGTACTTCCTCTTATGGTCTAATCTTCAGGAAGCCTACTAATTTGAAGCTTACTGCCTTCTCAGATGCAGATTGGGCAACAGATATAGATGATCGGCGAAGCACTTCGGGTTTTTGTGTTTATTTTGGAGGAAATCTCATCAGTTGGTCTTCAAAGAAACAACAGGTTGTTTCAAGGAGTAGTACAGAGGCAGAATATCGAAGTTTAGCTGCTGTAGTTGCTGAAATCTCCTGGATCAAGTCTCTACTACAGGAACTACGCATTACTCTTTCTTCTGCTCCTACAGTTCACTGTGATAACATCAGTGCTGTGCACATGACTGCAAATCCGATTCTTCATGCTAGGACAAAACATGTTGAGCTTGATATACACTTTGTTAGGGAAAAAGCAATTGCTGGGGAGATTTCAGTTCTTCATGTTCCTTCTACTGATCAAGTTGCTGATGGTTTTACAAAACCATTGTCCAAGCAGCTGTTCCTTGACTTTAGATCTTATCTTATGATTGGTGACAGGAATCATCTGCTTGAGGGGGGATGACAGTGTATATATCCTTCCTGAAGATTAGTCTTCCTGAGAGTCTAGTCTTCCTGAAAGTCTTCCTGAGTTTAGTCTTCCTGAAGTTTATCGTCCTGGAGATGCTAGTATCATATTCCAGCTCAGCATAGTTTGTTAGGAGTTTGTTATCCAGCTCAGTTTAGTTGTTGTTGAGTTGTTTTCAGCTAACTGATTTCTGGTGATTCATTCACCTATATAAACTACATTGTATTCTTTGTTAAATGTAATGCAAATCATTCTTTTCCTAGTTTCAATTTCTCATTCTCGGTTTCACTTAGTTTAGCAATTTGTAATCCCATAACACAATCGCACTCCTTTATTCCAATTCCAAGTCCCTTCTTCACACTTGGAAGGGTTTTGTTTTCCTTTGAATGCAATAACAATAACCATGAAGACTACAATTTATATGCTATCCATAATGATTCTCATCTATCACCAAGAAGTCTAGTGTGCAATACCAAAGGAAGGTGTGTGGAAAGAAAGAGAGAAAAGATTCTTTTTAGGAAAAAAGTACTTCTTGATGTCATCTAATTAATTGTCTGCGTTTTACAATGGAGCCATTCACTTTCTCTTATATGAAAATTCTAGATCTAGATATTGTAAATATCTAGCATCATATAATGTTGAGAGTGGTGTATCAAGAATGATTGAGCTTCCGGATGGAGCATCAAAGAGATTAGAGAATGAAGAGGTGGGTATTTTCAAGTGGGGTGAAGTTGGAAGCAAGAAAGAATCTATTTGTTTGCTGAACTTGAAAGGAAAATGGGATGTAGAAAATGCTTTTACAGTGTGGGTTTTGGGTGATCATGAATCTTCAATTGGGTTTGGATAGAAAGTGGTCTCAGATTGTGGGGTTCAATGGACGTTCTTTGGTCTTTGCTACAAAGAGAAAGTGTATGATTGTGATTTGAGTGGCAAGAGAGAAACAAGACTTGAGAAAGTTTGTGATCATAAATTAAAATTACCACTATATTCAACCGTGAAACTCTTGCCGTACGTTCGGTTCTACAACATTAGGAGTATGATCATGTTCTGATATTTATTAATTATATTAGTACATATGAAGGAACAAGAACATTTTAGATAGTGCTTTTGTTTAATCTCTAGTTTTTAAGTTTTTCTTTTCTTCAATTTTCGGGAAACAAATATTGTATTTTGACTATTTTCATAAGGAATTTGATTTATTTATTTTGCATCATCGTTTGTCTTGGTGTCCCTTTTAATTTTGTTCTTATTTTATGTTATGCTGTACCAAAATGTAAAGTTGCCATCTTTTGGGGGTTTGATGAATAGTTAGTGAATGGTTTATTCTTTCTGGACATGATCATAAAACAGCTTTCGTGTTTGTTTTCTTCTGTGAATGCAAGATATATCAGTAAAACTGCATATTTTTTCGTGATTTCTTAGTGTAGTGGCCGGCCGGATGTTACATATTGACGTGGTAATATTAATATATATATATATATATATATAATCTTAGACTAACTCATATATAAATTAAAGGTGTTAATGCGAGAGAAACAAAGTAAAAGGGAAATTAAAGGATCTGAACATGAGTGAAGTACATGCATGGAAGAGCAAAAGTATTAATTTTGTCTCTAAATTTTATACCAATTATCAATTTCGTCTCTCATCTTTCTTTTTTTATCAATTTCGTCAATTTATTGAAAGAAGTTAGTCAAAGGATAAAATTGTCCAAAATATAAAACATTGGGGACAAAATTGACCATAAAAGAATATTGGGGAAGAAATTGACAATTGTTATAAAGTTTGGGGACAAAATTAGTGTTTTTGCCCCCTTTCAAATATCTCCCCTATTCACTTACTGATTTTTAAATTTAAATAATTTGAGAGAGAAATATGGAGAGCATTGTGGGATTTTATTTATGTAAGGGATAGATTTTAAATTGGTCCCTTATCTTTCATGTGATCATAAATTACCACCATCTTCATCAGTGACACTCTTTCCTTATTCTTATACGTTGCATTCATGTGGTATTGGTTCTACAAAATTAGGAGTACGAACATTTTAGATATCTCTGTAGTTTAATTTCTAGTTTTTCATTTTTTGGACAAAAAATAGCTTTTGTGCTTGTTGTCTTTTGTGAATGCAATGACATCAGTAAAATTAACTACTTTTTTTTCCAGATTTCTAAGTGTAGCGGATGTTGGTGATATTAATATATATATATGAATCATATATCTGTTTCTGTTTTTGTGTTGGGGTGTATATTGGTCTCATTCAAGAAGCATAGACCCATTGGCCAAAAAAAAGAAGCATAGACCCAACTTGAAGACACCTTCTGTCATTGTTTTCTTATTCTAGCGTTTACTACTTTTTGAGCAAGTTTTGGTTCTTGTTGTAATAAATTAAAGAGTTGAGGTTATGACACTCAATTCATAACTTTTGTCATTATAAAATGGAAAACAAACTTAGGGCGTATGCGTTAAGTGGTTTTGGCCATAGTATTAAAAACCGGACTGGACCGGGCGGTCCGACCGGTGAACCGGCGAACCGGAGCCCAGGCCGGTCCGGAGAAAATAAAATATCGGATTGCAGTTGAACCGGTGAACCGTGAACCGGTTTGACCCGCCAAAGTTTGCAAAATTACATATTGACCCCAAAAAATTTTCAAAAAATTACAAATTAGTCCCTGGATACATATTGTCGATGGACTAAAATGAAAACTTTAAAAAAAATTTGGGGTCAATATGTAATTTTTACAAAACTTGTTATGGTTAAAATTGCAAAATAGCTCCAAAGGTACTAAAGTGTTTAATATTTACTTTATATTTAATGAATATGTATATTTGAAAATGTATTTTTTAAGTAAACCGGCTCAACCGGTTAAACCAGTGACCCAGCGGTTGAACCATTGAACCAGTGACCCGAGCCTTCCACCGGTTTGATGACCGGTCCGGTTTTTTGCACTATGGTTTTGGCACTTTTAATAGTATACTGTAGAGTCTGTACTATTGATTACAACTGTCCGAATTCGCTAAAATATGGGCTGGGCTTTAGAGGGTAACAATAAATAAAAAGTAGGCCCGAGTCCGAGCTTGAGCCTGTTTTATTTTGGGTCGGGCTCGGTCCATTTTTAATGAATATGGACTAGGCTTAATTTCGGGCCTTTTTTTTTAACAAATTACACATTAAACTTACTCTCATTCAATATGCTTGTAAGTTCTTGAAAGTCAAAACTATCATGTTTGAAACATTACTGTGTGTATTCCAAAATTTAATGTAGAGTACCATTTTTTAAAATTATATATTTATTAAAATATATATTATATTAGAAATTAAATGGTGATTGGGAGGGATTGGAAAAAGATTAGAGGAATGATTGATTTAGATTTTGAATTTTGGAAATTGGAATTGATTGTGGGGGTAAGAATAGCATAATTGATTTGGAAATTAAAAATTGGAATTAAATGTGGTTTGGTTTTATAAAGTTATATATTTATAAAAATATATATTATGTTTATATATATTAAGGAATATATTATACAATATACATATATAAAAATGTATGATATATGTATATTAATACGGGCCGGGCTTTCGGGCCAAGCTGAAAAATAAGCCCGAACCCGGCCCGTATTAAAATGGGTTTTTTAAAATTCAGAAACATAAAATGCTTTCCGGCATATATTCTCAAATCTGAGTCAAATCCAAAATTAAAATAAAATCTCTCAAAAAAAATTAGAACAAAAGAGATTGGAGAACAAAAGATATGATTAATTAAAAAATAGTATATTTTTGACGTGTTGTCTAGGTAAGGCATCACGTTGGATACTCGTGGCATGATTGTATGGTTCGCAAGAGAACTGTGAGGGGAATTTTAGAATTTATCATTGTATTTTACAAGTTCACTCATGTAAAAGTGCAATCTTTTGGTCTCAAGAATTCATATGTATTGACGATAAAAATATACACATTTAATGATTATAAAATTATTTATAATAATATATTATTTTATTAAATTTACAAGAATAAAATAAATTTAAAAGTAGTTATTATCACTACTTTATTATTATTATTATTTAACATTATTTTATATATGATATATTCTAATATTATAGAATTCTATAGAGAACATTTTTTTTGTTAAAAACACTAAAATAATTATATAATATATAGTAAAGTATAAAAATTTAATTTTGAAAATGGAATGAAAGGTCTGAGTTATTAATCACTACAAAACAAATCTATTCCATGTCCTTAAAATACTAATAAAAAAAACATTTAAAGTTCTTTAAAAACAATCTAAATATAATTATTATTATCATTAAATAAAAAATTATTGTTTTTAGTTACTTTTAAAGTTTTCATAATCAGATAAACAATTCAATAAAAGAGAAGTAAGGCCCCCTCTCCATCTTTGTTATTTAACTTTTTAATTATAAATTTATAATATAACAGATGAATTTTTGTTTTTATTTTTTTATTTATGATTTTCATTGTTGATCATAGAAAAGATTTTAGCATGTTTAATTTAATAATATAGATATACATATATATTAAACTATATTTAAAACTGAAAAAAGAAAGTAGTACATGTGGCAAGAGATCCGTCCAATCTCATTGGGCTGCCTTTTCAGTTTTCAGTATTGACCACTCACTTGCTGCCTAGATGCTATCCTATGTTCCTAACCCTCACATTGTAAAACCAAAATCAAATTACAAAAACCCGCACTTTCAAAATAATAATAAAAAAAAAGGACCTCACGTATTTATTTACTTTAAATTTAATATTTTTCAAATTTCTCTTTTCGATTAAGTTAATTTATCTAGTTAATTATTTGTGAGGAAACTTATTTTTTATGCTTGAATTTTTATTGATTCAATAATTTAGTCTATGAAAAAAATAAACTATTTAATTTTTCACTTTTTACAACCTCAATTATTTAGTCTCTCCAATATTTTTTATTAATTTAGTAGTTGATAAAAAAAATAGTATAGTGCGGAATGACCCAGGTGGCACCTAGGTAGGTACCAAATCAAAGGAAGACAGTATTAATTAAGTTTGGTTGACTTAGTGGTCAAATTTACTAGGTCACTTAAATAAGGTCGGATGTTCGAATTCCGCCTTGTGTATACAACAACCAATTAATTAGTGAGAACCCTTTAAATAAAACACAGATAGGCAGAGAACAAGTCTCTGACTTGTAGAGTGGGAGATACCTTGAAAAAAAAAAAGACGGTGTCGTTTTCCACGGACCTTGTTTAATGATAATAATGGCAATTAAAGCTAAGACACAGATGCATCAACGCACTAATGATCCATTGACACGACTTGGAATTTGGAAGAATAAGAATGTGGTAGTGGAACCCACGTAACCAGTTTACCACCATCATCAATCCCATACTTCTTCCTTCATTCAATTCATCAATTATTATGATTTGTCAAGCACCAACATTATATATATTGTTCCCTACTTACTACATTATTTTTTTTCTAATATATATATATATATATATATATTACCCACAATTTTTCTGGTCTAGCTTTTATGCTTTTATTTTTTGTTTCTTTTGAGATTACTGATGATATCAATGCAAGCATGACTTCTTGATGTATGAACAAAAGCAGCAAACATTTCAAAGTTAATTATTTATAACGATAAAAAAACAATTAAAGTAAATTATATTTTTGCATGATGTGATTTGACTCAATTTTATTTTGATATTATATTCTAGGAATTAAAAAGTGTTATTTCAATGATGTATAATTTTTACAGTTAACACATGTGGTTTATTTTCGTTAGCATTTAACTAAAAGTGGTCACCTGAGCTAAAAAAATTCAATTTTAATTCTAAAATTATTTTTTATTCCATTTCAATCTTTAAACTTTTACATTTATTTTGTTTTAGTTCCCAAAATGTGATTTCATATGGTGAGATGAATGATTTCTCTCTCATATATATAACNAGAAGTGGGGAGAGTGAGTGGGAGAGAGGGTGAGTGATTTTTTTTTTCTTTTTTAATTTTTTAATTCACTATTTTTGACAAACCATAAGGGGTGGAGCCATATAATATAGTATAGATAAGTATGTATGTAAAGAGAGGAAGACAAATTTTCCTTCTTAGTTATAAATTAGAGATAAATTTGTGGTTGATTTTTATTTCCAATTTATGATTAAAAATAATGGTGGAAACTCGATGAAATCACTTTTAGGGACCAAAATAAATAAATGTGAAAATTTGAGGGAAAAAATGGAACAAAAAAATAGTTTTATGGCCAAAATGAAACGTATCCGTAGTTTAAAGACTAAAATGAGTATTTAACTTTGAAATAGAAACCGACGATTAAGATGTAAAAGAAACCTATGGCTAAGATTGAATTACATCAATATTTTCTGTTAAATGCTAACGAAATAAATCACATGGTCTCTTTGTGTTAACGAAAAAACTATGTATAAATCATTGAAATGACACTTTTTGACTCTCAAAGTATCAAAACAAAATCAGGCTAAATTATAAGATACCAAAATATAATTTACCTGAACTCTATAATTGATTGTTTGTGGGAGATCGCATGTAATCTTAACAAATATATATAATATGGATTGAATGCCTGACCTAAGGGTGATTGCCTGTATCCCTTCCAACTTCTTGATTCGTTTATAAATTCACATCCTGTACTTCTTAAAATTTTCATCTTGAGTACTATCTTTTACGTATGATGAGCTTATACTGACTAACGCTCTTCAATATCTCCATCTATATGAACTCATCTCTAAAATCTTCAAAAGTTTAGATACTTTTTTATATTCTCTTTTGATTGATCACCTTCTCAAAAGTTGTCTTATAAGTCTCATCTCTAACATTCCAATACAATCTCCAACCCTTTTTTACAACTTAAGTAAGATTCTCTACCTGTTTTAATTTATTAATATACACAAAAGGAAACCAAATTGTACTAGCTTAGTGTTGGACTATTCTTTTGTAGAAAGGCCTAACTCTCCCCAAAAGAGCTCTCATAGGGAGAGGATTGCCTCATTATATATATAGAGTTAGAAGGCCCTTTAACTAAGTAATGTGAGACTTCAACACGCCTCCCTCACGCCCAACTCGGGCGTGAAGCCAACGGGTTAACGTTATTTTCAGGGCAGCTCATAGTAAGGCTCATCCATCCCACACGCCCAGACTCTGATACCATGTAGAAAGGTCTAACTCTTCTCAAAAGAGCTCTCATAGGGAGATGATTGCCTCATTATATATATAGAGTTAAAAGACCCTTTAACTAAGCGATATGAGACTTCAACGTCTTTAAAAACTGATAGTAAAAGTAGGCTTTCCATCCATAAATATCTGTTTGTCATATATATTTCTAAGGTGGGGGTAAGTAAATTGCAAATGAGAGATGGACTTGACTACAAAGTTAAATTATTGGTGGTATAGTAATTAAGAATTTGTCTCAGCCCATATATATACATCATATCCATTGGATGTGGGATATGTAGTAGATGGAGTAGTGATATAATTATGACTAAGTAAGCTCACCTAAAATTGAAAACATTAAGCAAGTGAATCACAAAATATATAGTGGGAGTTGAAATAGACAGGGGTCGCCGACACAATTACCACATATATATACATAGAACTTTGAAGGAACAAAACGATAGGAGGAATTGAAGGAGGCATATTATATACTAGGGGCCAATATGCATGTAACATTTGAATTGATTTAAAGTTGAAGATTATATTAAATTTTTATATTGATAAAAGAGTAAGTTTGGGACCAATTTGAGAAATTATACAAATATGTAAGACTCATCTAAAATAAATAAAATATTTAGGACCAATTTGAAATTACCTCATATGGGAGAGTGAGTGGAGAGAGAGAGTGGTGACATTTTTTAATTTTTAATTGTTTTTTTTTTAATTCATTTATTTTTTTAAAGAAGTGGGAGGAGTGAGTGGGGAGAGAGAGTGGTGATTTTTTTTTCTTTTTTAATTTTTTAATTCACTATTTTTGACCAACCATAAGAGGTGGAGCCATATAATATAGTATAGATATAGATATAGATATAGATATAGTTTATTTGTACGGTGGCCATGCACTCATGCTTCAGATCGATACGCCCTATAATATTGCTTCCTCGCTGCGTATACATGGGGGAGAAGTATATATGTAATCTTGAGATTTGTACTTTTCAAAGTTTATACACACATTTTGAGGTTGGGAGGGTTGTCACTTAAATTTCAACTCTACTTAATATCACTCTCATCTTTCTCACTCTTTTCTTTCACGCTACAATTAATTACAAGAACTCAAACGCTTTCAAAATAAATAAGCATTTGAATTGATTATTAAAAAAAATACATAAATTAATAACTTATTTTTTAAAATGTAATTTATACTTTTTAATCTTTAAAAATTATAAAATTAATATATTTTAATCATTTTGTTCATATAAATTAATCTTAAATATTTAAGTAATTAAATTGTATTATCTTCATAACTTTGGAATATTAATATATAAATGTATAAATTAAATTTTTAAGAATTGATTAACTCATGTATGTTCTTCGATAACCTTACTTTAAAAAAATACATTATCATGTAGTTGTTATAAATTAAATTTTCAGAAATTGATTTACTCATATATTCTTCGCTAACCTAACTCAAAAATATATATTATCATCATGTAGCTGTTATATGAATATTAAAGAGTGCATAAATTAAATTTTCAAAAATTGATTTACTTGTAATATATTCTTCAGTAACCTTACTAAAAAATATATTATCATGTAGTGGCTATTATTATGAAGATTAAGTCATTTTTTAAAATTTTTTATTTTAATACTTTTAGTTTAGTCTTTATTAATTTATATTATTGACATATTTTTCAGAGATATAAAAAAATCTCTTTTTATTTATAGAAGTTATACACTTGATTTTAATTTTTTGATAAATTACACTTTGGTATCTTGTTTTATGGACCGATTTCACTTTGGTATCCTATTTTTTCAAAAGTGACACTTTGGTACCATGGTCTTTGCACGATTTCACTTTGGTACCCTGTTCTTTTAAAAGTGACATTTTGCACCGTTAACACTTTTGTACCTTGTTCTTTCACGATTTGTTACCATATTCTATCTTTTTTCGGGTATCAAAATGTTAACGGTGCAAAGAATAAGGTACCAAAGTGTCACTTTTGAAAAAATAGGGTACCAAAGTGAAATTATGCAAATAACAAGGTATCAAAGTATTACTTTTAAAAGAACAGGATACCAAAGTGAAATCAGTCCATAGAATAGGGTACCAAATTGTAATTTATCTTTAAATTTTTAACACCACTTATTTATTACATGGAGTTACTACTCCGAGTTCCGACACACTTCGTTTAACTCATATATTATGATAAGAAACGTAAACATAATGGTAGTAATTTGGTATGTGTAAAATATATATAATTAGTCACTAGCTAGCTATCAAATGCCAACTATTACTATATGTAAGATAAAACACACTATGCAATACGGTTCTGTTAAGAGATGAAAGGTGGCAATAAGGCCCATGACATGGCAATAACGAAAAATAATATATTTCTAATGACATCGGCCTGTAAACTAAGCCCATGCATATGTAGCATTTAAGAGCAGGCTTAATATCTAACTGTTGAGACTGAACTTTTCTGGGCTATTTCCTTGCTTGTGCTGGTAGCCCATCAACTTCTTGACCACAAAAAATTGGAAGATATTTTAATTTTTAAGTTATATTTGGATTGAGAAAAATAGGAAAGCTAGGAGGAAAAGGAAGTTAATTAAGTGAAATCTTCATTTTTATTTGAATTTAACATATTATTTTTTAGTTTCAATTTTCTGATTTTAGATATTAAATTATTGGGTAAAATGCACTTTGGTATCCTTAGGATCGAATCCACTTTGGTACTCTGAAAGACAAAATTTGACACTCGACTACCTTGAGGTTTGCGCTGTTAGCACTTTAGTACCTTGTGGTTATTTTCAATCAAAATTTAACAAAAAGTGCTGACGTGGCTCAATCTTAGCCGCCGATTTCTACTACATCTTATTTGTTAGTTTCTATTGCAGCTTAAACCATATTTCACTCCTCAACAAGATTTCTTTTGTGCATTTGAGTCCTTTCCCTTTGGTAAAATGGATCAAAACACAACAAACTAAAAGAATTGATGGAGTTTACTACAATTTTATTCCAATAACTAAATAGTTATTAAAAAAAATTGTATAAAGATCGTTAGAGTTTTGATGAATCAAAATTTTCCCTTTCTCATAAAATTTCTCTCAACCAAGTCCTTAATTAATCACATATCGATCTCAAATGTTTGTCATCTTTATCAGATTGGTCCTTGGGACACAAAAAGCAGCTATGTATCTCTATTGTTTGATTTATCTTCCATTTAAGGTCAAGAAACTTTTATATTTTTAAAATAATGTTTTGGGCGCATTATAATAAGATTGATTTTCTATGATATATAATCATAATTAATTTAATTAAATATACCAATTGAAATTAAATCACAAACATATTTGAAGTGTTTAAAATATAATA
The DNA here is from genome assembly GCA_003254925.1 of Chamaecrista fasciculata. Classification (NCBI taxonomy): domain Eukaryota; kingdom Viridiplantae; phylum Streptophyta; class Magnoliopsida; order Fabales; family Fabaceae; genus Chamaecrista; species Chamaecrista fasciculata. The sequence goes on from QANZ01005033.1 coordinate 18,726, forward strand.
CTTACTAATAAATTTAAGTTAATATTTACTAAAATAATTATATTTATTATAATAATATATTTTAAAGATAAAATATTATAATTAAATTATCATATTTTGCTATATATGCAACTATTATGTGTCTATGTATATATATATATATATAATACACTAAACTCTATACTACGTATCCCGATGTGATGGCGCTGGTGCTAGCTGTAGTCTGATAAGCAGATTAAATATATGGCAAGAATCATCTAATAAAAAGTGCACAGAAACAAAAGAAGAGGATGACTTAACATCCATCATCATTATATAAATATATCCACATCAGATAATTTTCTTCCTTTGCGAATATATATATATATATATTTATAAAAAAATAAGATTTTTTAATGTATGATCGTCATGGTCGAGAAAATTAATTAAACAAAAATTGCAAGGATATATGATATATAGTCTCTATTTTTCATAATATTAATATTACTGTACGTCTCTGCATAACTGTATTATTAGTATTCTGACTAGGGTTTTTTCTTGTACTAAAGTTTGTACTTTGAAGTTGTCGATCGTGAAGATTGGATCTAGGGTGCTTCTTCTTCTTTCACCTTCAATTCAATATTTATCCAATTAATATATATGTTATTCCTGCATGCGTTGCAGATATACGGGATAATATATTGAAGAAGGCATTAATTTTGAGCTTTGTGTTGCCAACTCAAGAGTGTCAACTTTACAACGCATCGTGTAGATTATAATTATATGGACCCACGGGTGTTTCAAAGAGCTGTCACGTAGGGTTATATATATACACCATTTTCCCACTATATATCTGATTATTTATGACTTGCTACCACTGCATGTGATTTTGCACACCACCAGTGCACAGATCGACTGAACATTAATATAAGAAAATTCAAAGTCTCAGACCGCAATACGTACCCTGCTGGACCCACCATGCATTGAAATTGTAACCTTGACAAATTAATCTTCCTTAATATTTTACTTTTTTTTCCTTTTTAATAATTCTGAAGTTATCTAAGTTCTATATTACTTAGTTATAAAGGGTTTAATTAGTTGTATATATATGAATTGAGACAATTCTCTCCATTTGAGAATTCTTTTAAAATGAGTTAGGCTTTGTAATATAGTATCAAAACATGTTTGGACTACATGTGTGGATAAATGAATTTTATTGTGGGTTATCTTAGAGATAATTTATTGACTTCACGCTCCTATGTTAAAAGTAAAGGAAGTGTGTTGAAGTACCACATTACTTAATTAAATGACTGACAAGTTGTATATATGAGTTGAGGAAATTCTCTTTTCTTGAAAACTCTTTTGAAATGTGTTATTAGGTCTTGTAACAATTTCTATAGTATAACTTCGTAATCACAGCAAGTCGTGACCAATAATATGTGTTCTATAGCTATATGTTTGTAAAAGGAGACGAATTTAGATATATTGAAGTACTTAATCTATTATCTATATCTAATTATACATTATTATAGTTTACCTCTTCCATTATAATTCACCTACCTCAGTTAAATTTTTTTATGAACTTTATAAACTCATTATTATGATCCTTGTTATATATGTCATTTATCACATCACGATTTTATTAACGGAAAATAGTATATATATATATATATATCTTGCTAGAATTAAGATACAGAAATTTCCACCATTTGCAACTTCAGGGATCTAAATCTGTTGTTTATGGATGTTATTATTCTCTTGTTTACAACCATGTTTGTCAGAGATCAAAGAATCAAATCTAGAAAAGGCATAATCGTCATATATAAAATATTCCATATTTCATTTTTTGTTTTCTTTTAAATTCGCGTGTACAGAGATATACAACAAGATAGGTAGAACGTACTACATACGTACATACATGTTTCCATATATATATATATATATATATGAAAAGCAAAAGTGTAACTTTATATTTTCTCTCTCATCAGGATTCCAATAAAAAAGTGTACATAAATTTTTACACAGATCGAATAGGCACATTCGAATTCAATGGAATACAATCGAGATCTATCTATCTACCTTTCTCTTTGTAATAGCAAGGAAGGGATGAAAGCAAAACTTGGAAAATGGAAAGCACTTAAGAAGCAATTAATTGATAATCCACCCCTAGGATTAATAAGGGCAGAAAAAAAAGTAATCAATTGCAGCTAATTACATAATTAACCAACTAGCTTGCTCGATCATGCAGCCAGATTCAAAATTCTAAAAGGAACATACGTATATAATTAATCTCATCATGTTGTGAATGATTTTGATTATATAGTAGTAGGGTGAAGCAGCCTGTACCAAAACCCACCTCGTCGTGGACCTCGTTGACCATGCTTGCCATGCAAGAAAAAGATGGAAGAAGTGGCGTTATAATTAGGAGAAGCACAAGAAGAAGAATGATATGAGGAAGACAAGGAAGAAACATAAGAAGATTCATCAGAAGAAGATTGTGATGATAAGGAAGGAGAACGAGAAGATGATGAGGTAGTAATTGTTGGAACAATAATAGAGAGTTGTGTAAGCTTCTCTCTCAAACAAAGAGAACAAACTCCAGCTGATTGACGATGTTTCGAGTGCTTCTTGCATCCATCACCACCTTCACGTTTGAACCATCCTACGTTGTCGTTGTTGTTTGAAGAAGAAGAACTTCTTCTTAGGTTTCCCATTTCAGTTTCACTATAATAATAATAATCCGAGAGAACCATGCAATTGGTTGGTTGATTCTATTCTATGATATATAAGATGATAGATAGATGGAGACGAAGGATTTGAATTGAATGAGGTAGCTAGTGGGTGTTTCCTTGATACTTCATAGCACCTTCCTTTCCTTCTTCTTCAATTCGTCTACATATATATTTATTTTATGACCTTTTTCCTTTTTGACGTTTTTGTTAAAGTAGCGAAATTAAATGGAGTAGTTCTGCCACGTGGACGGTGATGATCGAGGGACGTGGGACCCGCTGGGGGAGTCGGTGGCTGCGATGCTTCTTAACGTCGCATTCATATACACGAGAATGTGGAAAAGGCCAAAGTTGTTTTTGAGAGGCGGCGTAATAAACTATAACTCTATAAGGTAGTAAAATCAAAACTCATCAGAATCAAACCAACCAATCTACATACAAAAACAACTAAAACGACGACGTTTTTGAAAATGTTAATAAAAATTTAGAATAAATCACTAATAATAATAAAGTGGGCTTGCCATAATTAATTGTACATTATGATGATGAATTAGGGGACCCGACTAGGCACGAGTTGTTGCCTTGTGCCTTTCAGGACAGCCATTGGTATGTTGCCACGGAGGCAGTTTGTCTCTTTTTTTAAAAAAAAAATAATATATTTTTTGTGAGTGTTGCTAGCCAATAAGATTCTCTCTTTTTTTCTACGGTCAACTACGTACTGTTTGGTCAAACCGTCAAACCTTATATATGAGGTGCAACGGCATCACATCACTAGCTAATTCACTATGGGTCCGTTTGGTACCATTTGGGTAAGTAAAGGAAATGGTTTTATAAGGGAAAAATTGTGAGGGAAAGGAAAAGTAGTTGAGGGAATGTAAAGTAGTTAAAGATTGAAAGTATTTTGTATAAAAAGGTATGAGAGGAAAAGTAAAATAGATATAAAAAAATGATAAAAATGCCCTTCTCACAACCACCACAAGACCGCCGCCGCTGCCCACGGTGGCCGACGCCGCCGTCAACCGCCGTCGCCGCCACAGGCCACCGTCAGGGGAAGAAGATGGGATGAGAGTGAGAGGGGCAAATTAGAAATCTACCATAATTCCCTAGGTAGACTTGGGATTACATCAGAAATGTGAAGTAAAGAAAAATGACTTATGTAATGTAAATACCTTTACATTGTAATACACTTTACATAGCTCAAATTGTCATACCAAACACCTGAAAGTATTGGAATCCGTGCCTATATTTTACATGCCTCCCTTTTCCCTCCAAACAAACGACCTATATAATATTGTTGGGTGATGCATCAATGTAATTGTATATGTTGGCCCTTTGATCCTACTCTACTTCAACTTGGACTCAATTTAATTTTAATTTGTTAAAAAAATTAGTTATAATTAATTAGTGCTCGTTAGTTCAAGCTAGCTAGATCTGTATTTTTTGTTTATTGGGATTCAATTAATAAGCATTATAGAAAAAGCATATTCCATCGTTGATTGCAGCTTTCATAATAACATCGAAGTTCAACATTAGCTTAGAAGTTAGAACTAGATCTCTTGAAAAAATTCCCTGTATTGATCATTTAAACTTGTGTAAATAAAGATTAGTTTAAAACTGGTGTGTGTAAATTGTGAGAGTGATTCTATGGTGTGTTCAATTTGCGTATGCATGGGCAAGCCTATAGTCTTAAACAATTTCATCAAATTATTTAATATAAAATTTAGTAATTAGTACCTACTTAGATAAAACTTTTCATCAAATTATTTAATAAGATAAAACTTATATCAAGTTTCTTATATCCTTGTTATCAAATTTCACTAATTACAAGTCTTGATTACATTCTCTCTCTTCAATGATTGATCATGCAAAAAGTGATGTTTAATATTCTCTCTATCATGATTGGTCATATATAAAATTTTTGCCACGTGTCAAATGTTGATTGGAGAACTTGATATATTTTTTTGATTTTTTTTTTGTTAATTTGTTATTCATTTGTTTACTAATGTTAATAATGGACATGTAGGACATGTAGGAAAGAGAGAGAAGCCACATAATGAAAAATGAAGAAAAGATCGAGACAAAACTTAATAGTAGGACCATTTTGAAACGAGTTCCATAGATAATTGATCAATTTGAACTTTCTCAAAAGATAATGGACTAAAATGAACTTTGAAACAAAGATAATGGATCAAAATGAACATTTGACCTACTAATAAACAAACAAAAACAAACTCTGCAAACTATCTGTTTATTCGTCTCTCTGATGGTTTCAAAAGGAAATAAAATTCATGCGTAACATAGTCGCCACAAGTGATAGGGTCGATATATTAGTGTTCGCTCAATAACAACACAAAAATTCATCGTTCAGGAGATCAGAGAACAAACAGCCAAACGAAAGGCTTTTAGCTCAGCCAACTATTCCTAACTGAAACATTTATGCAATTACAAAGAAGGAATCCTACACTAGTGACATTACTTGGGCTATTGAGCCGATCCAGAAGCCTCAGACGTCTGGACTTCTCTAGGACACTGAGACACATAAGGTTTGAGCTGCACAAAACAATACCAATAGAGATCAGCACTTAATTCAATCTTAAGTGATAGAATAACAGAGATTCTAAATTCTCAAGCACTCAGGAAAAAAAAAAAAAAGAATCTCTTTGTTTGTTTGTTTGTTTCCCCCCTACTTGAGCTAGGGAAGGAAGTATGCAGGGATAGTGAGCTAAATCATATCTCTGGAGCAATGACAAGTACTAAAATGATACAAGAAAGACGAGAACACAATTATGCTTATGCAGAAGAATAGCCACATCATTAAAGCACAGTTCATGTCTTTGTGTTGCCAAAAGTAGAAAGATGTAAGCAGAGTTTGAGCCAATAACCATCACTAACTGTAACCATATCTTATCTCTTAAGAAAGCTCTAAGGAGTGAGGAGTCATGAACTAAAGAGTATTTAGAGGAAAATGGTAATGTTTATCATCAAGGGAGTCAGTAAACTACAATAATACTGCTGAAAGTATATTGAACAAATGGTCGGATAAAAAATTGGAGACCAATAGGCAAGAAAGTAGTGAATGGAACATGCAGACCTTGAAATCAGTCAGATCGGGGACTACATAGTTCGGCAGTTTTTCTTGCTTTACTACATATCCACCTGTAACAAAATAGATATACAAATTAAATCAGACAAAATGAAAATACATTGCTGGCAGTAAGATTGTACCTCAGTAGTCAGTACATGATTTATATTTTATAACAATACCTAAAATGTGAATCATGGATATTAAATAGGCAAGTTAATATATAAAAGCAAGATTAAATTCCATGGATACAACTAGGCTGATGTATCAGAACTACAATATAAGTCATACATACTAACAATAAGTTCCTCCAAAAAAAAATACAATAAAACATCCAAAAGGCCACAACTCTTCTTGCACTTGGCAATATTCTGAGATTGTTCATTGATCTCACTTTTCAACTAGAAGTCCTCAGACTAAAACCAAGCGACAAATAAGTTAACATCAGTTCAAAATAAGCAGCATTCAACATTATTTTCCACAACTGATAAGCAATCTTACCCAGAAAGAAAGTAGAAAGAAACAGAGCAATATTTGTCTAATAATAGACACCTTAACCAGGCATATATTACAACCATTAATAACATCCAGAAGTTGGAAATCTCTATAACTAAAATTTTAAAATAGTAAATCTGATATGCATTCAATCAGGCCCAAAGATATTCTACTGAAAATTATACTGACAATATCAGTTTTAAGATGGGAGACCTACAATTTGGGAGTTTGAAATAAACAAGCCTGTTCTCATGTTCCTAAATTGGAGATATGTTTGCTAGACTAGAAGTTTCTAAATTGATTCTCTTTCTTTCAAAACTCAATAATCCACAACTCTTCATTCAACAACAAAACTGCAATCAGATAAACAAAATTATACACAGTATCCCAATTGTCCATCTTACATATATTGAGCTACAACGGTGAACTGCAATCTTATTGCAATTTATTTTAGTTGAAAGTGAATAAATAAATAAATAAATACCTTTGCGAGTGTGGAAACCAGTAGGCTTGCAATTCTTCCCCTTGTAGTAATCTCGGGGAGCACGTTTTGGTGATAGAATGTCAAGTGATGACGTACGCTTCCTTCTATACATTGACCTTGCTATCCCTAAAATGAGCCCCAGCGGCATCTTTTCCCCTCTCCAAAAGAGACAGAATAAGCTGATCATCAAGAAGGGGAAGCATGGATAAGCACGCACAGAAACATAAATTGATTTCAAGGAAAACAACCATATTTTGTACCATGAATGTAGTTAGAAAAAATCGACGAACATCTTAACTTACAATTAAGATAGAAATAGAAAAGGAGAAAGGAGAATGAAGAGAACACTCACCGCGATTTCAAAGTGCAGATTTCCGATATCAATGGCCGTCGACGAGGGTAGCCAGAAGAATCAAGCGTATTTAGCTTCGTGGATTGAATGGGCCGGTCGGCCCAGTCCACCAAGAGTGAGATGGACTTAATATGGCCCACTGTTGGCCCAACCCAATACTTCATTATGATTTCTTTCTTTTACTTAATTAGTTTTCTAGTTAGATTAATTTATTAATCCTTTATTTTTTGCATTGACTTTAATTTGAAAAAGATACAATTTTTTTAAAGAAAAAATTTTGTTGATTAAGATGTTTATTAGATATTATATGTTTCATCATTATTTTAGTTTGTTACATTAATTATTATGAGACAACTTTATGGTTATATATAAGACAGTAAGATTTTGATATAAATGAAGCAAAAGTGTAGGAAGTCCATCACAAAAACAAACTATGAGATTTATTAAAGATTGATATAAATTATAGGGAATAATAGATTAATTAAACCTATACTTTTGTTATTTAATTTTAAGGACTCAATTATATATAAAAAAAAAAAAAGATAGGTGGAGGAAACTCATGATTTACCCCCACCCTCGAAAAAGGATGATGTTATTTAATTGTAAGGACTCAATTATATAAAAAAAAATCTAAAGATAATTTTAAATTATAATGACCTAATTGATAATAAGTGATAAACTAGAAAATGGGTAGCACTTACCTAGTTCACCGGATGTGGGCTGCAAGAGCCAAGAGTTGAACAAGAACCTGCAAGAGCTTCAGAGGGGGGGCTCTGCGAAGAGAACTCCGACGCTCAAGTTAGTAAGAGAGTGATATGAGAGTAAGAGAATTCTGGAGTGTAAAGAGTAGCTAACCTTGAACTGCTGAGATGGGCTCTATTTATAGAGCAGGGAGGAGAGAGGTGGTCAGCGCGCGGGGCGGACCACGTAACCGGACACGATCTCCACCAGCGGAGATGGTGGAGACCGAGATTTGCGGAGCAAGGCAATCGTGGGTGATCGCGTGTTACTTCGCATGGCGGGCGCCAGAAAACTGGAGATCGTGGGTGTGAACAAGTCCGTAGCCCACGATCTCCCGTAGCGTGGATTGCGGAGCAAGGTAGTCGTGGATGACTACGTGTTATTTGAGGGGCGTGCGCCAAGACCCTGGATGGATCATGGCCGCCCCTAACTGTGCAGAGGGCGCCCAATTGGCTCGAGAGCGCCTCGCAAGGTGTGGAGGGGGGAAGAGGCCCGGTGCGAGGGCCATTTAGGCGTACGCTCAAATAGTGATGTATCACAAGTCCCTCCTTAAAGAAGCCAACGTGTGCGTCCGTTGCTGCCTCTGGGCGGGCGCTCAGAGAGGGAAGCGATCGATGGAACCAACGTCGGGGGCATGCAAGTAAGTTAGGCGGGTGCCTGAAGGTAAGGCCTTGGAAGCAAAGCCATGGTGGCAAGGTCTTGGCGGCAACCCCTGGCGGCAAACCCTTGGCGGCAAACCCTGGCGGCAAAGCCTGGCGGCAACCCTGGCGGCAAAGCCTTGGTGGAAAAGCCTGGCGGTAACCCCTGGAGGCAAACCCTTGGCGGCAAACCCTGACGGCAAAGCCTTGGTGGCAAAGCCTTGGAGGCAACCCCTGGCGGCGACCCCTGGGGGCAAAGCCTTTGAGGCGTACGCCCAAAATGTGCAGGAGTACTTGTCCCCCGCGCAGAGGGAGCATTAGGAATGGCGGGCTTCCATGGGAACAGGGAAAGTCAGGGAGGCCATGGCGGGCGGCCATGTATACGGAAGCAGTGATATTGGTGTTACATCAATGCGTCCGCCCTGTTGGAGATTGTGCCCTAGGGCCAATCATTTTATAGATATGTTGTGAACATATCAATTAATTTATGGAGATAAATTAATGGTTATCATATTATTAGCATGTTTACTATGATAACAGTCCGTGATTAATTATGAGATAATTAATCTAAACTGTCCCTGGTCGCTCATTCAAGTGGGAACTTGAAATGAACTAAGACCAGCATGACCTCGGTGCATAGGGATGCACGCACTAGATGCTGGAACGAGAGTCATGGTGCAATTACGTAA
>QANZ01005033.1:28530-114302 GCA_003254925.1 Chamaecrista fasciculata
AGATTTGAATTAAGATATTGGGGTAATATTTTAATTCAATAAAGAATTTAAATTCAGAATTCAAATTTTGAATTAAAGATATTATTGTAATATTTTAATTCAAAAACATTGGGATAAAATAAGTTGGTTATGACTTCCTAATTTTAGGAGTTATTTTTGATTTATAAAATTCCCAAAAATGGAGCATAATAGGCGCCTATCTCTAGTGGGTCCCTTTGGAAGATTTGATCTTCAAATTGATTCTATGAGATAGGGATTTGAATTTGAATTAAAATATTATTGTAATATTTTAATTAGATATTCAAGTCTTAAAGATATGATATTATCAGAATATCATGATTTTATATTTATAAAATTACTATAATTTTAGTAAATATAAGCCTAAAAGTCGCCTAGCTCATCACTTGGTCATGTCATGCACATTGTGAAACCCTAGCTCACTAAGAGAAGTCGAAATTCATCCTAGTAGAGAGAGAATTTTCGCCACCCACCTTCCTAGAGAGAGAAGTCGATTTTCCTCTAAGTGTTAGAGAGAGAAATCGAAAGTTGTGGGTTCTAGGGTTCTTGAGTGAAGAAGAACAAAAGGGGTTTTGTTGCTGTCTTACACTCAGTATTGCGCCACCTTGCCTAGAGTTCAGAGAAGGAGTTCCTGAATTCACAAACTGTAGATTGAATCCCGAGTCTCTTTGGAGAAAGAGGCGTGGAGGCTAGCACCTCGTGTTCGAGAAACTGTTCGTGTGGATCACCGGTAGAGGAAGGACGCGCAAACGGACTTCTAGACTCGCGAGTATCACCAATCCGATTGAAAGCTTGAGGTATAACACTTTTCATATCTGGTTTTAAATTCAACTAGCGGATCTCAGGGTTGGATTTTCCTGGGGAGCACAAGTTTTTTTTTATTTACTGTTTGTTTCCGCTGCGTGTTTTCCCCGGGGATTTCCCAACACGCCCATGGGATTGAGAATTGCCAGAAGCAATTAAGTCTACCGAACCCCGACCTGAACGAGGCGGGCATGAGATCCGTATGCGGGCGGATGATGATGAGCTGGGCGGGCCAATGCCTGACCCGCCGAGTGACGGCCATCCACGGATTGGAGTTGGCGGAGGGGCGATCGCCACAGTGATTTCGGATGACTAGGTCATCCTTTGTAAAGAATTTGTAATTCCAGGGGTGTGTTCCCCTTTCTGAGTTTGTATAGGGCATGTGCGCCCTTTTCTATTGAAGAATTGTATGGCTGTGTGGCCAGGATTCATGTGAGGCCGTAAGGCCAATGTTTGGATTAGTGCGATAAATATGCCCGGTGCAATGCTTTACCTGTTTGATGTGTTTGATACTTGCGCAAGTGTATGCGTGTGGATGTGTGTGTCCGCCCAACTGAGTTGGCGATCGGACTGGGGGGCTAGCCAGCCATGAGGTAATGGACCAGCATGGCGTATAAGCAACTTCTCGGCTCATGGGCGCGCGGAGCGCCTGCGAGAAAGCTTTTGGAGGCGTCCCTCCTGCCTTCTAGCTCTTCTTTAGAGCGTCAATAACTTACACACTGTAAGTTGTATAGATTAGGCTGCGCCTAAGTGAATGTAGTGGAAATAAGTATATACACGAGTCGTGTGAGATGCTAACCGTTCGCTCTGGGAGCCCGGGAAGGTGAATTTGGACAAGCGCGTCCGAAGGTGGAGGGCGGGCGCCCTCTACCTCATCAGGTAAGATGAGATGTGTAAGCATAAAGCGTGCACCGTTCGCTCCGAGAGCCCGGGAAGGTGCATTTGGACAAGCGCGTCCGAAGTTGTGGGGCGTGCGCCCTCTACCTCATCAGGTAAGATGAGATGTGTAAGCATAAGGCGTGCAAGAGGTTTTGCAAAGGGAAATGATATATCATTAAGTAAATATTGTTGCCCGCCATGGGTAGGTCAGAGCGTACAAAGATGATATAGTTGGGCCTTAAGCATTTTAGGGGAAGGGAGCTAACACAAAAGAACATAACAGACATGAAAAGAAAAGATTGCAACTAATCTTAAGGCCGGGCGGCTGCTACGCCCATTTAGAGTTAGCTACAGATCTAAGAGGTGTCAGCCACTAGTGTGGTCTACCTCGTCACGTAGGTCCGTTATATCCTGGAGCTTGCCGAAACGGCTCTCGGAGGCGAGCTGGTTGTCCTCCTTAAGTATGAAGTCGCTGACTTGCTTCAGCAATGCGTCAAGGGTCTTCGGGTTGGCGAGCGCCAACTCGTTAGAGACCTTGCCGGGGCGGAGGCCCTGCTTGAAGACGTGGATCGCCACGCTATCCTCCAAATCCTCCACCTCGTGGTAGCGCTCGGAAAAACGCTTGAGGAAGTCCCTGAGGCTCTCGCTGGAGCCCTGGATGAGGTCCGCCATGACAATTGACGGTTTCTTGTAGACGATGTTGGTGGCGAAGCGCTTGAGAAAGGCGGCCTCCAGCTCGTCAAAGTTATGGATAGTGTAGTCCGGCAGGCGGGCGTACCAGTGGAGTCCTTCCTGGCCAAGTGTGGTGGGAAAGAGTTTGCATTTCTTTCCCTCTATGAGGGACGCTAGCTGGACGTTCGCCTGGAACGCCTTCAGGTGCAGGATTGGGTCTGCGACTGGTTCATAAGGCGCCATTTTGACGAGCATCTTGAATCCCTGTGGTACAATGTCACGCTGGATAGACAAGGCGAAGGGTCCCTTCTGGGGAATAAAGGTACCCGGCTCGTCCTCAAACCCGGTGGCGGGCGCGTTTTCCTGGGCCGAACCAGCGGTTGTGTTGGGGCGGCCGGGATTCGACCGCTGAGGTGTGCTGTGAGCAGAGAGGCTTTGGAATTTGCGACGAAGAGATTCCGTCTGCTCCTTCATCATTCCACGAAAGATGGACATGATGTCCAAAGCCTGGAAAGCTTGGCCCGTGGCGCCCATCTCGGTCGCGGGTGGTGCTACTCGAGAGGGTGCTCCCTCTTCCCGATGTTCCTCCTGTTCTTGGTCCTCCTGAGAGCCAGGGGCGTGCTCTTGGGAATCAGAGGGGTAATCCAAAAGGGGATCGCGAGGGGAGTCGTTATGAGCCATAGCAAAGTGAGGATCACCTAGTTTAGCGAGGTAAACGTTGGTGAGTTAGCTTTTGTAAAGAAAAAAGCAATAGAGAGCGATTGCGTGTGGACAAGTCCGTAGCCCACGATCTCCCGTAGCGTGGATTGCGGAGCAAGGTAGTCGTGGATGACTACGTGTTATTTGGGGGGCGTGCGCCAAGACCCTGGATGGATCATGGCCGCCCCTAACTGTGCAGAGGGCGGTCGATTGGCTTGAGAGCGCCTTGCAAGGTGTGGAGGGGGGAAGAGGCCCGGTGCGAGGGCCGTTTAGGCGTACGCCCAAATAGTGATGTATCAATAAGTATAAATTATAAAAGCTTTTGTATCAATTTAGCCTTCTTTTGATATAGATTCATTGGGAGTGGATCCTCTTTCTTTAACTATCTCTTTCAATTTAAATCATTAAAACTCTATTAAATAGTTGTCATGAAAGTCATGTTCCTCTTAATTTTTGTTGATTAAAATATTTATTAGATATTAAATTGTGCATTTAGTTATGGAGAATTTTTATAAAAGAAAAAGACAATTTGAAAGGGACTTAGACTTCATATAAACAATTGAACGTTGGAATTTTTGTATGAATTATCATTAATCTATTGTAAGATTAATATTTGTGTTTACTGATAAGTAATTAATTTATCGTAAGTCTAAATAAGAATGGATTGGGTTCATATTACTTGTGGTAATTCGTGATGGGGTTGGATTATCCACAAGCCTTCCGGAATCTGGCTAAGAACCCCAAGCCACGTTCGAAGAGTATTAGTAATTATCCCATTGAATTACTAATGTATATATGGAGTTTGTTAGTTAAAGGGACTGCTTTGTAATTACGATTAGGACCATTTCGTAATAATCACTAATTGTCTCATTAGTGAATATTTTTTGGTATATATATACCATATGTGTTTTCTCATCTTCAAGGTCCACATTTTGTGATATTTGCTCCCTTTTTGCTCTCAAATTTGTCTATTCTATCTTGGCAATTCTTGGGATCTTATGGTTTGAAAATCTTAGCTCCACTCAAGATCAATCTCAATTTCATATTAGTGTTTTCATCTCCCACGTCTCGGATTTATTTCCGTCATTGAATAGAGTTTTAATAGTTTGGATTGAATGAAAATAAACATCTATTATTTATATGGAGTCTATTAACAATTTATTAAAACTCTATTGACAATTTATTATTTTTTGAGGAATCCATGTGGGAGTGAATTTTTAAAATATTTTATTTATACATATGAAAATAAACATATATTATTAAAAGTAAATAACTTTATTTATCTACTTTGAACTGATTGACTTTATATTCGAACTTTAACTTATAAAATGAATTTTTAGAATAATTAAATATTTTAATTATCTCAATAGCTCGAGTCATCCATGTCTCTCTTTCTCCTCATCTTTTAAATTTTTTTATTGAAATAAGGAAAAACGGTGAGTAGCCTATATCATTGCTCTCTTTTCATTTTTTTTGTTTGTTTTAATTCTTATATATATATATATATTTACTTTTTTTTATACCCTTATATATATATTTACTAAAATAAGGAAAGAGACAAGGAGAGAGGAATCAAGCTCAAAGTCAAAAAACCTCAGCTACTCTCTCTATCATTTCCCTCTCTAATACTCTCATCTTGTTGATCTCTGTCTTGGCGTTTGTGAAGAATAGTCTAATATTCATATTTTTCATTTGGAATGATGGATTTGTTATTTGTAAAAGAGTAAGAAAAGGACAAGTAGAAAAAGTAAAAGCCTGTGTTTCCACGTTTTGTATATACTATATAGATATAGATACTATTTAGCATTTACTAACAAGATTCATTAATATGATATAAAACTAGTTATTAAAAAGTTTTGTTGATATCATATATGAGACTTTATGTTAGCTTCTTTCTTTATATAGGCTATATATTAATTTTACTTATGACTCATTAACTCACAAGTAAATTATATAGTCAGATTCAATTAGTCAATATTTCACATTCAAATTTCAAACAAATATGGATTAACAAAAATACAATATATATCACAAGAATTTAGTAAATAATTAATGCTACATCTTATTTTATTAAATAATCGAACATGCATGTACTTTCTTGAAATAGCCAAAAGAAAAATAGTAAAAATAAAATAGTATGTGCAGTACGACATAGAATCTTGCTCTTTGTATAAACATTTCATTTGATGCAACTAATTACATAAACATATATATTATCTCCAATATATATACAATAATCCAATATTTACTTGTTTGACCTATCACATTATCTCGAATTGAAGATGATACATATAATCACTCTTTCTCACCGACACCTTTTCTATGTCTAACCTCATGATAATATATGTATTTTATTATTTTTTCCTATTCCACATATCCTCACAAACCAATAATCTTGGTGCAATACACATATAGTTATATACGCATCTTATTTACCAAGTTGCATATCACTTACATGGTTTCATTTGTACGTCTTAATGAATTGCAATTAATCACATTAAGGAGCACCAATCTGTTTCATGAATTATCAAATACATTCCATCCAATTAATTCAATATTTAATTTGATTTAATGTATATAAAAGAGTTTTATGGCCTTTCCAATGGATCGGATAACACATTTAACGGATATAAGAGTTTGTCAACTTTCATTTATGCCAAATAGTAAACTTTTATTAGCTTTTAATTATTTTATTATAATATACAACACTTTTATTTATAAGAAAAATTTGTAGATCTTAAAAATTAAGTAGTGTCAAGTGTGCATCATATATTGTGTAAGAGAGACTAGTTTCTACGCTAGCTGGCTTTTTGGCTTGATCTCATTGAATAATATTTATATCAAAATTAATTTTATCATATAATTTACGAGATCGATTAGCAGAAACATATATATATATATATATTGTGTATAAGAGAGTTAGATGAGAGTTACTATCAGACGTTATCATGGGTATGCTTTGGTAAGCATCTCTCGATATCTAAATTCTTAGTTTGTTGCTTTTTGTACTTTTCATTGTTTTTGTAATATAAAAAAAAAAGTTACTATTAAATTCTTTTTGTAAAAAAATAATTTGTCCATATATATGAAGCCAATTAGTGGCATCGAAGAGAGGAGAATGAGTTGCATGCTGATAATTTGGAAAGTATGTTAAGTGTTTGGAGATATTTTTTTTATTATTCAAATAAAAAACCTTGAATGTGCATGTTTTTCAGAACTCTATTAAAAAGAGGGTTAAGGTGCAATTTTAGTTTTTATCTTTGGGGTAAATTGCAACTAAGCTCTTTAATATATTTTTTTTTTACAATTTTGGTCCTCTATCTTCTCCAAAAGTTTTATTCATTGGTTTATATGATTGAATGTGATCATATATTTCTTTGTTTTAAGTCTTTTTACGATGAGTTCAAAATTTCAAGTTACTCTCGAAGAGGCATTTTTTATATAGTTGGGATCACCAGCAAACTAAGTCAAAATTAAACTCCAAAACTTACAATAAGGGATTAAAATTATAGAATGGCTATTAAAAAAATGGTAAAATACAAAAAATATACTTGTGGTTTGGCCCGATTTCACATCACTACTGTGTGATTTAAAATATCTCATCACTTTGGGTACCTGTGATATGTGCCGTTTAGCAACTAAGGTACATGGGATTTGGATTTTGCGCTCAAATTGGAGTAGTATTTGAAGTTGGGAGTTCGGATTCTGGTGGGGTTGAAGCTCAGAGTAGCCATGGCTGATTCCCTGAAGTTGATAAGAGTGAAAAATAGTTTTAGGACCAAAATGAAACTTATTCCATAGTTTGTGGATCAAAATTTGATTTTTTACTGAGTCACATCATATTCCGTCTAAATTCTAACGAAAAAAAGTTGAAGTACTGAACGTGGCTAACGTCAAAACACATAGGTACTCAAAGTGAAACGTTTTAAACCACACAGCAGTGATGTAAAATTGGGCCAAACTACATATACGTTTTTTTTTATTTTACCCTTTAAAAAAAAGTAGTAGCCCATGTTTGGTTGAACAGCAAACTTGACTTGTTGCCAAATGCGAGGCTTAAATTATTTGTAAAAGAACTTTTGAATAGGCCTCACATGATAGTTAATTATTACTTTAGTTTAATTAGAAATTATCTTATTTTAGTAAATGAGAAAACAAGTCATTTTATAAAATTATTCTTTTAATGTATAATTAGTATAAAATCAATCAGAGAAGTATATGACCGACCTATATTTATAAAGCATTTTGATCATGGAATTGGAATGGAATAATGTAAGAGTGAGAGAGACCAAGGAAATATGGAAAGCCAACCATTTATGAATTTAGTCGTTTGGTTAATTAATGCACGGTTTTGGCATGTATATATATATTGTCTTCTTCCGCCTTGTATTATGTTTATACTTTCCATATATGATTTGTTTTTTTTCTTTCTGGGTAAAGGCACGGTTTCACGCGTATAGTGACATATCGTACATTTTTGGGTCTCTTAATTTAGTATATATAAAAATTATATATGAAAAAAAGATAATTACTATCCCTTTATTTTAAAAAATATTAAAAAATTATGATTTATTTTATATTTCAAAAGAAAAATACTGATATAATCCCAATGAAAATGGAGCTGCCAGTCGTTTCCTAAGGAGTATTCGTATTCCATTATATATATATATATTAATATATCCATACACTACTTGACTTTTAGAATATCTAAATATTTAAAATATTCGAAATTTGCGATGCAAAATCAGATATCAAAAGTTAGAAATGAACTATAGTATGTGTGTTTGGTGACTAATGTTCATCCACTAAAAAAATCTACTTAAATATACGATTAAAACACATATAAAGTATAAAAAAATATATTTAATACACTACTTGACTTTAAAATATTCAAAACATTCGAAATTTGTGATGCAAAATCAGATATCATAATTTAAAAATTAAATATAATGTCTGACTTTGATACCTAATGTTCTTCCACTAAGAAAATCTACTTAAATATGAGAATAAAAGTTAAAATACCTATAAAAGAATAAAAAAATTTATTTTATTGGTTATAATTATCTATTCATGAGAATAATAAAAATATAACACCAAAGATCCACTTTAAGCTTATTAAAAAGTCATCCCAATGCATGTGAATGTGGTGAGCATCAAGGGTTCTAATAGGTCCACCCCTTACCAATTTTCATATATCAAACTAACCAAACAGTTAAAACACTTTTAGCGTCTTCTTCTTCTGAGCCTTTTGGTTCATTTAGTTTTTTTTTTTTCTTTGAATGTAAATATTTCGGCAAAAAAAAATATATATTTAGAAAGTGATACTTCACATTTTGAGCGTTTGCCTATTTAACCTTTGGACCTAGTCAAGCCCAGCTGCCATGTTTTTCGGGGCGGCCTCTGACTCGGTCAAACTGACGTCACAACAGGCGGTCTAAGGTTACCCTGCGAATGCCCACTCTCCAGAATGACCACACTTTGCTTTTTCCGAACTCTCACTTTCTCCATTACTGGAGATCGTAAGTCTGAACGTGGAGAGCTCTCTTTGGTCTCCACTATCCTCCACTGCTTTATAAATATCCCTGTAAGTCATTGGTCTAAGGTTAGCTTCTATTCATACCCTCAATTCACTCACCTTCACATTGAATTCTATCTAACTTGATCGTCAGAGTATCTTTCATAGGCTCTCATATGAAGTCTTTTGCAGGTTTACTTTGCGACTCGTGCTGTAGCGGCCCCCTAATTTGAACTAGGTAAGCATTTGGTTTTTTCTAGTTTATCATAAAGTAAAATTAGAATATGAAGATAGAAAAAGTTAACAAACCATTAAGGTTAAAATGCACTTTTGGTCCCATAACTTTTGAAATCGTCTCACCGTTGGTCCCAAACTAATTTCCATCTATTATCTACCGTTAAATCCACTTCACCCATATTTGTCACGTCATTATTCAACTCAGTATGTCAGATCATCTTTAACGGCAGAAAATAGATGGAAATCAGTTTGGGACCACGGTGGGACGTTTTCAGAAGTTATGGGACAAAAAATGCAACAATAAAAGTTATGGGACCAAATTGAGACCTTTACTAAAATTATGGAACCAAAAATGCACTTTAGCCAACAATTAAAAATCAATTCGCACGGAAAGCTTAAAATCTTAAAGGCAAAACACCCTTTCATGCCCCTAACGTTTGCAGTGATTTTCAGTTATGCCCTTAACGTTTCATTTTGTTCAGACATGCCCTCAATGTGCAACCAACGTTTCAATTATGCCCTCAATTTTGACTCAATGCACATGTGGCAATTTTTTTTGCTTATGTGTCATTTTTTTGTTTGACTTGATTACGTGGCATCATGACTGGGCATTCTTATTTTTTTTTCCACCTTGGCATGATGACTGGATTTACATTTTTGAACATAAAAATTGAGTAAACTAGCAAATCAGTCCCTGGATTTACATTTTTCATCATCTTCATTCATTTTAGTCCCAAATTCTCAAAATAAAATTGTAAAGTGTCCTAAAACACTTCCAAACATTTCAATTTAGTCCTTAAAAGTATTAAAAACCCTAAAACCTAAACTCTAAAATTCTAAACCCTAAAACCCTAACCCCTAAACCCCTAAAAAAACCACTCTCTTGCAATTTGGTCCCTAGGTCCTCAAATTTATTAAATCAGAATTAAAAAAAAAATTGGCCCCTAAATCCATATTTCATCATCATCATCATCATCATCATCATCATCATCATCATCATCATCATCATCATCATCATCATCATCTTCTTCTTCACCTGGAACAAGAAGAAAAAAGCAACCAATGTTTTTTAGGGACTCTTCCTCTAAATCTCCGGTAAGAAAGCAATGCGTGCGTCTCGGGGGCCTCCCATTCGCTTAACGACCGAACCAGTCCCTTCAAAATCCGATTCCGACGATGACTTCGTTTTCCCTTCACTTTCTGATTGGGTCTATTCCCATTTGCTTGAGGAACGAACCCAAGTGACAAAACCCACTTTGAAGGAAAACAATGAAGAAAACGACGTTGCTTCGATAAGCAGAATTCTTAAGGAACGGTACAAATCTCCAGAGAAAGTGGCTGAAGCCTTAGATGGGTGTGGCGTTCTTGCATCGAAAAGTTTGGTTGAGAAGGTTTTGAAGAGATTCGCCAATAATTGGGTCTCGGCTTTGGGTAAAAAATTGGTTGCTTTTTTCTTCTTGTTCCAGGTGAAGAAGATGATGATGATGAAGAAGATGAAGATGATAATGAAATTAGGATTCAGGGACCAATTTTTTTTTAATTCTGATTTAATAAATTTGAGGACCTAGGGACCAAATTGCAAGAGAGTGGTATTTTTAGGGGTTTAGGGGTTAGGGTTTTAGGGTTTAGAATTTTAGAGTTTAGGTTTTAGGGTTTTTAATACTTTTAAGGACTAAATTGAAATGTTTGGAAGTGTTTTGGGACACTTTACAATTTTATTTTGAGAATTTGGGACTAAAATGAATGAAGATGATGAAAAATGTAAATCCATGGACTGATTTGCTAGTTTACTCAATTTTTATGTTCAAAAATGTAAATCCAGTCATCATGCCAAGGTGGAAAAAAAATAAGAATGCCCAGTCATGATGCCACGTAATGAAGTCAAACAAAAAAACTGACACATAAGCAAAAAAAATTGCCACATGTGCATTGAGTCAAAATTGAGGGCATAATTGAAACGTTGGTTGCACATTGAGGGCATGTCTGAACAAAATGAAACGTTAAGGGCATAATTGAAAATCACTGCAAACGTTAGGGGCATGAAAGGGTGTTTTGCCAATCTTAAATTACTAAAGCAAATCATATTCAAGGAGAAAATCCAAAGTAAACACGTTTCAAGGTTGTCATCATCTTCATTCTCTATCTACTACGATGAACTTCAACCAATTCTTAGACTTACAGATTTTCATCAAAAAGAAAAAAATAATCCCTCCAGCAGTCATCACCCCACTAACCAAAAACACAGTTTTGGTAGCCACAACCATTATCAACACCAAAAACGCACAAGGAATCAAGCACATAATCACCAACAATGGCAGCTTTCCCGGCACACTGTACGGCCTCTCAATCTCCGGCTTCTTCCATCGCAACCATAAAAACGAAGCAAATTCCAGCAACATCCCCAAACTATACAAAAAATTCGCAGAAGAAATTATGTCTTGAAAATTCAGGTAGGAAACAGCAAGTGCTAACGAAGTAGAAAGCACAATGCCAATCCATGGAGTATTGAACCATTTTGCTCGAGACGCGAAGAATTTAGGAAGAATTCCAATTTCCGCCATACCCAAAACCTGATAAGCACTACTGCTTAACCCAGCTTCGAATAATCCAATACCTGAAAGCACAGCGCCGACTTCAATCCAATACTTGAGCCATTTTCCGGCGATCATCTCCGCCGCCTGAGCGTGAAACCCTGTTTCCCATTGACTCTGATCTAAAGGTAAAGCTCCGGTGACGGCGATAAGAGGGATTAAGTACGAAACGCAAGTGAAAATCACGGAAATTGAAAGAGCCTTTGGGAATGTTTTCTGGGGTTTTTCAACTTCTCCTGCTAAAGTACTAACACTATCCCAGAAATTCAAATTCCAGAAGAGTGTGTTGAAAAACAGAGTCCAGTCTTTTTTCACTCCCGGTTGACCCAAACTAAGCCATCGATGAGGGTGAATTTTGGGGATAGCGATTGCAGAGAGTAATATAAAAGGAAAAAGGGATATAACAGCGAGGATAACAGAGGCATACCCAACAATAGTTAAACCGGTGTAGTTAAGAAACGAAAGAGCGAGAGTGGAACAGAGGACGGCGATGTAACGAGGATATCCAGATCCGAGAACTGGAATTGCTTTTTGGAGATAGTTAATACAAAGAACAGGATAAGCGGCCATATTGATTACGCCGCTAAGGAATTTCCATGTTCCCATAAGAGAACCCCAAAAAGGGCCGAAAGCTTGTTCTGCCCAAATGACGTATCCGCCATTGCCGGGGAAAGTGGTGGAGAGTTCGGCGGTGATGAGAGCTTCTGGGATACTCCAGATGAAAGGGAAGACGAGGAAGCCGATAATGGCGAGAAGGGGTCCGGCGGCTTGGACGGCGGGTTCTTCGCCGTAAGGGCCACCGGCGACTTCGAAGTAGATGAGGAAGATGAGAGGGATGAGAGTGAGCTTGTTTGACTTTTTTGATCTCGCCGGAGACGCATCGGCGGCGGCGACGACGGGAAGTGGAGAGGAAGAAGGTGGAGCAGTGGGGGAGGATTGTGATTGTTTGATGGGTTCTTGGAATTGGGGAGCCATGATTGGAGAAAGTGAAGAGAGAATGGAGCGAGAGGAATAATAAACTAGGGAGGATTTGGAAACCTTTTCAAAACCGATTTTTTTTTTTTTAAAAATTTTGTAAAACAGGTTTTGTTTTTAGTTGGAAGTTGATTTTGAGATATTTGTTGGCCAAAAAAAAAAAAGATTTTGAGATATTTTGATAGAGTAAACTATCAAATTAGTCCCTGGATTATTGGCTCGCTGACAGATTGGTCTCCAAATTTAGGAAATTGATAAATAGGTCCCCGAATTTTTCTAACGAGTCAAATAGGTCCCCGAATAACATGCACAGAAGGACTTATTTGACAAATGTTAGAAAAATTCGGGGACCTATTTGTCAATTTCTTAAATTCGGGGACCAATCTGTTAGCGAGTCAATAATCCAGGGACCAATTTAGTAGTTTACTCCATTTTGATAGGTCAAAGTGCAAATTTGGTCCTGTAACTTTGCTCTAGTTCACAAATCAGTCTTATAACTTTTTTTGTCTCGAATTTGGTCCTATATCTTTGCTCCAGGTTCCAAATCAGTCTTATATCTTTTTTTGTCTTAGTTTTGGTCCCATATATTTTGAAAACCTCCCAATATTAGTCCTCCGTCAATTTTAAATTACAGTTTAGTCTTGAAAACTTCAAGTCCCTTTCACTTTAGTCCCTGACTATCAAAATGAAAGTGAAAGAGCATCCCTGAAGATTCTCAAACCTTACATCTTGGTCCCTAATCCATGAATTCTTGATGAAGTGGAATAGAAATGCAAAAACAACACTCGCCGAAACTGAAAACGCAGAAAACTTAAAACCCATCGGAAAATGCTCCAAACTCGCCGAAAAACGTACGAAAATCACTGAGAAACTCAAGAACTTCTCCAAAAACCCCAATCCTCACTGAAATCTCACTCAAATAATCGCTTTCAAATGCTTTAAGAAAGAATTTTCGAAAATCCAAACTTTTGAGAAGGGAGATGATAGAATAAATGTAAAGGATTTCAGAACTTCTTCTTTTATCATCTCCCTTCTAAAAAATTTGGATTTTCGAAAATTCTTTCTTAAAGCATTGGAAAGCGATTATTTGAGTGAGATTTAAGTGAAGATTGGGGTTTTTGGATGAGTTTTTGAGTTTCTCGGCAATTTCCGTACATTTTCTGGTGGGTTTTAAATTTTCTGCTTTTTCAGTTTTGGTCCCTCTGTCATTTGCTTTAATTTGTGTTGTTTTTGTATTTCTATTCTATTTCATCAAGAATTCATGGATTAGGGACCAAGATGTAAGGTTTGAGAATCTTCAGGGATGCTCTTTCACTTTTATTTTGATAGTCAAGGACTAAAGTGAAAGGGACTTGAAGTTTTCAGGACTAAACTATAATTGAAAATGGATGGAGGACTAACGATGGGAGGTTTTCAAAACATATGGGACCAAAACTGAGACAAAAAAAGATATAGGACTGATTTGGGAATTGGAGCAAAGATACAGGACCAAATTGGAGACAAAAAAAGTTATAGGACTGATTTGGGAATTGGAACAAAGTTACAAGACCAAATTCGCACTTTGGCCTATTTTCGTATGTGTCAAATTTTAAAGGATATTGTTCTATTGTGATACTCTAGGTTGGAATGTGGAATCTCTTAAATATGAATATTTTAGTAATTTAGTTTTTTTCTTTTAGTGTTGACTTAAGATGAAACTTACTTTGGTCTCTAAATTATTACTAAGTCAATGATTTTGTCTTTGAATTATAGGAAAATACGAATCAGTTCTTGAACTTTACACTATTGTCAACTTTTTGGTTTCTGAATTATAGCAAAATACAAACCAGTCCGTAAATTTTATACCACTGTTAACCTTTTGGTCCTGAATTGAATTTATGTGTATTTTTCCTACAATTAGTCTAAAACTTTGAAATTAGTCTAAAAGTCCTAACCCTAGTATTTTTAGACTAATTTCATAGCTCTTTTTCAATCCAGTAGTTTTTCTTTTTGTTGAAAATTGTTGGATGGAGTAATTATTGATGGGATAAGAAGGTGTTTGATACATTGAATACTTTTATTATTTTTAGACTAATTTAATTTCAATTTTTCTTTTATTATATTTAGACTAATTTAAAGCACCTTTCATTATTTGAATACAATAATATGATCAATCAATCATGACAAATTTAAATGATAAGAATTTCAATAATATCTTTAAAAGATATAATAAAAAAATTATATTAGACTAATTCATACATAGTATATTTTTTTTTGTTAAGTTATTTATTTATTATAAAAACAAGCAAAAAAAGTGGAGTAACAACTAACAAACTCATTAATAAAAATATGAAAAAAATTACAAAAATAAAATCATAAAAAAAGAAAGAAAAAAGATTATATGTTGGTCTTTAAATTTGTATTGAATTGACGATCTAGCCTTTAAAGAATAAAAATACACGATTTTATCCCTAAAAAAATCATAAACATAAACATTTTAATCCTTGAGATGCTATCCATTAGCTAATCTAATTATTTGATCATTAATTACTGACGTGCCTCTATAAAATGTCACTCTAATCTCCTAGTCAGAAATATCAAACCTAAACCTAACTCTAGTATAGAGAGATGAGTGTGCATGAAGGGTTTAGGTTTGATAATAGAAGAGTTGAGTATGATGTTTCTTATGTAGGATTGCAACAATATGGAGGAGTATGCTGGAGCTGAGTTGAGGAAGAAGGTGAGAGTGGAGATTAGAGATATTGATAGCAACAATTCAGAATGCTCTAAGTCAAGATGACAAAAGTGGAAAAATTGTGAAGTTACAAGTTTGAAGCTTAGCTTTATTGGTGTTGATGGTAACTTCTACTCAATACTTTTACACAATCAAATATCTGTCTTAGTCAAGATGGGAGCTGAAAGTAATATCAACTTTGTCTCTTGTGAAACCACCTCATGCTCCAAGTCTGCGTTTACTTGCTGATGTTGGGACTGCCTTTCCAAGGCTGTAGTTTTTTTTGTTCGTTGAGAACCAAAAAAAGAAAAAAGAAAAATATGGGGATATTAGAGATTAGACGTGGAAGGAATTGAAAAGTTGAGATTTGTGTGTCAAATTTGGGGATCGAATTGTTAGATAATGGACATTAATATACAACATTTAATTGTGACGTATGTATTTAACAATTATATGATCAAGTAACAAACATTACTCTCAAGAATGCTCGGTTTATGTGTACATCAAATATAGGAATATTAGAGATGATTTTGAGATTTTTTGGTTTGCGTCAAATTTTCAACGATAATGTTTGATACTTTGATACTCTAGGTCTAGGACCACATCATTTAAGGCTGGAATGTGAATTTAAGGTCTGTTTGATTTTGTTTTAAAAAGCAATTTTTTATTTTGAAAAACAAAAAAGAAAAACAAAAAAGAGCTGTTTGAAGTCACAGTTTTTTTAATTTGGTTTTGAAAATCAAAAAATCAAATATTGTTTTTTAAAGTCTAAAAACAGAAAACAAGTAAAGGTGTTTTGATCCCCGAGAACAAAAGTGACCAATGGCATAATTGTAAATTTAGAGAAAAAGGCTGAGCATTACATTTCTTTTTTTGGATCCAAAGAGCATTACATCTTTCATTAATGAAGATTTAGTAATATTTGCGTCACAGTTTTTTTCCATGATCCTCTCTCCAAATATTTTCTCTATGTTGTTACCAAAAAAATATTTTCTCTATGCTATAAATTCTCTCCTAGTTTATTTCGACTTTTAAATTTAAAACTTCACTCTAATACAAATGTAACCGTATACATTTTTTGGAAGTTAACATGAAATTAACAAGAAAAATAATAAGTAATTTTCATTTTCATAACTAATGTTACATCTAAATGTTTATAAATTTTAAATAATCATTTGTAAATAATTTTTAAATTATTTTAAACTTAACCAACACACAAATATGCATTACTAAGCAATAGCAGCAACTTTGCCTTTTCTTTTTGATGACTGTTTCTTTTGGTTCTTATATTGCTCAAAAAGCTGGAGAGATTGAGTAGTCCTATCCAACTCACTCCTCAACCTCTCACTTTCCTTAATGTCCCCCAGAAGTGCAAAATAAGAACTGATTTTCCTTCGCAACTCACCGTCATCGAATGAACTCGTAACCATTGTAGCGTCAATGGCGGGTGATGTGCTAGAACCATTTGCTCTCTTCCTCTTGATATTTAACTTTGTACTGCCACCTTGTGGGGAAGGAGATTTTTGCCCAAGGGACAAGTCCTTAAAAGCTTGTTGAGGAGAAATATTGGAAAGATAGACTTGGTTCTGAGAATTACTCATGCTTGAAATGCCTAATGCCATTGTTGAGATTGCTGGATGATAATGCCTAGATAGAAGATTGAGGTCCCAAAGTACTGAGGCAAGAGCACCACTTAAACTGGGGTCTGTGGAATTTGGTTGATATTTCTGCATATCATAAACAGAGAAATAGTTAATAGCAGTTTTAGGCATAGAAAACTGACAGGAATATATCATGGACATGGCTAAAGCATTTTATAATCAATTTCAGGCCTTCTTTGTATTTTAAGATGAATGTCCCCTGCCCATGCAAATAATATCCAGCTTCTTTTAAAAAATAATTGAAAAATACTAATATTAAAAGAAAAAAAAAACTTAATGCTGTTGTAGAAAACCAGGAAAGCTTCCATTCCCTATTCTCCTTTAGCCTTGTGTCAGTTTCCTCCTCATCATCAAAATGATGGGCACCAATATTTAGGGCTTATTCTAAAAGGCCTAAGCAGGAAAGTAGAGGATAGAATGAGAGTGGAAAGTCGTAACAGGAAGTTTGGGCAGAGTCTAAATTCTTTTAAGAGGAAGGCTTGGAAAGAGCAAAGGACTAGTGCAAGAGTACGGTTTAATCTTATAGCGGTTTTGGGAGATTTCTATTGTCTTGAATAGCTAGTGTTTTTACTTTCTTTCTGCATTATTTTTTATTGTCTGCTGTTTTAGCCTATCAATGCCAGAAAATTTCATATAATTTGTAATCTCTTCGTTTGGGTTCCATTGTTTTGGTATCAAAGCAGTAACAATCCAATAAAGGTCAAAAAGAGGAATGGAGGACAGAAGCAAATAATAATGGAATATGCTTAGAGAAGAAAGGAAATTCTGGAGGGCTTAAGGGTGATGATGGGAAGCAAAAAGGCTAAGAAGTAGAGACTCCAATCAACCAAAAACTAAGGAAGAATAAAATTCTCAAATGAGTGAAATTGGAGAAGAAAGGCCAGGGAATTGAAGGCCAACTTGAAGAGTCCAACACTTGAAAATTCATATGAACTATTAAATGGTGCCCTGAGAACTGTAGAAAAGAGGATATAAGTAGAGGTACTTTGTTCAACAACAATCAATGTAGCACATCAAGGTGTTAAAGGAGAGGATTGCCTCATTAGTCATTACAGCTTCGAAGAGACCATTCTTACGAGCCATGAAGCTGAAATAGTCAAATGCCTACTGGTAGAGATTGTTGGCTTACCTATGAGCTTCCAAATAGTATAAATTTAAATGTAATGAAAATTCTAAATTCTTTAAAGTCATAGTTCATTTCATGCATAACCATTAACCATGCATTAAATAACAGAAAAGTCGACATGAACATCACCCAAATGTACTCCAATATTCACTTGATATTGTAAAAATTAACAAGCATAACCTTCAAACCACAAAACTTAGTAAATACAAAAAGTAGAATACAATTATTTGATGTCATAGAAAGCCCAACAAATTTTGAACAAATAGGGAAACCAAAAAAAAAAAAGAAACAATTCTAGGCCAGTTGTGTTAGACTCATCAACTTGCAGATGAATCACAAGTTAACCCAAATTTATGAGTTTATGAGTTCAGCCCGAGTTTGCAAAATTCAAGTTTGACAAGTTAAGAATTTACCAGGTATAAACGTGAACTAGTGTGATTTTACAAGTAAAATTGCGAGTTAGACAACTATGTGAGCTTTTATAAGAACGGTCAAACTTCAAGGGCTTGCTAAAGATGGGCCCTAATATTTAGGGCTTATTTTAGAAGTCCAAAGAGGGAATGTAAAGTATACGAAGGGCGTGGAAAGTTGCAGAGGTGTTTGTGCAGGGCACACGTCTTGCTAACATGGACAGGGTCTAAACAACTCCTTTGAAGAAGGCTTATAAAGGGAGAAGGAAGAGTAGAAGAGAGTATGATTGACTCTTAAGATACATTTCCAGAGATTTCTTGCATCTCTAGAGTGCATTTTCAATCATCACATTTTGTATCTGCCTAATGACAATTCTACCCACTTGTTGTTTTAGCCAATTAGCTTATCGATTCCAGAATATCTCATAAACCTCATAAAGTAATTGGTTGGGTTCCACCAGTAAGAAGGTTTAAGCACTTTTACCACCAGTAAAAAGACTCATCTTCAAACTCCTAAACCTCTCTGGTGTTGTGAGGCTTGACTTGATGCATCTTCCTTCCTCGATTTGGGTTCTACTCCTTAAAGAAGGTTTCTTTCAAGCAGCAACATCAGGGATCATTGATAATAGGCTCCATGTGAAAAGGGAAACAAGAGGCTCAATGGAATGAGAAGGGGGAATGACTTGTCAAGCGTGTTCACCTCAGTTTTCACCCTATATGAGACCAAAGCAGGCAAGGTGACCAGCTCATCAAGAGTCACAAGCAATAAAGAACTTGAGGTCATTCGGGGTTCTGATGTGTTCTCTGTTTTTTCTTCTTTCTTTCGTTTATGCTTAGGAGGATACCTCATCATCCACTAAAGCTTCCTCTTCCTCCATTAATTAAATTTCTTGCATTTTTTAAAATGAGAGAAAGAGAGAGAGTTTACAGTCCAGAGAAACAGAGCGTGCATCTTTAAGTGCCAACAAATAAAGGATAAAAGTAGGAAGTAAGCTTACATGAACTATGCCTGAAATGGAGCCACCTCCATTGTCACTTTCTAACAGATTTCTGCACTTCAAATTCTTCTGAAGGAGATGCTTTACTGTGACCAAGGCTGAAAAAAGTTCAAAGGAATAACTTGATATTAAGCCGTTGCTTCTTTTTCTATCCTGATTTTTTTAAGTTTGATCAAACAGCTTGGAATCAGTTATGTGCTTGATAAGATATATGAATACTAAAGCATACCAGCCATGGACTCTGGAGAACCAAAGCACAATGAAATTGTAGCCAAACGTTTAATAAATGCAGCAGCTTTTTGCATGTCATGTTGCTTATCATCACACAACATAATCTTCAAAGCTTCTGCCAATACCTCTCCTTGATCTCTGCTTCATTAAAAAGAAAATAAAAAATACAAATGAACTATAAATTTGAGAAGTTGAATGAAGCAGAATAATTGGCTAGTACCGGAAACAAGAGTTATCTAGTCCCCATGACGCTTTGTGTTATCATGATTCCTTTGGAGACATATGTATGATACATTTATTGAGGTATTTAAGAATATGCGAAGGGTAGTTTGATGTGATTGATTAAGTATTATTACGAATTTTAAAAAATTATGAATTCTTATGAATTCAAACTAACAGAGAAACACATGCATACCCACACACACATGCACCTTAACATCAGTACAGTACACTAATAGAAGAACACTATCCTGCAAGTCCAGGACATCTTCTGCAGTAAAGATCATATCAATCATTCTCAGCTAACAGATCATAAGAATCATCAAAGCAATGATCTTCGGGAGATCAGATTTAGTGCAAACCTTCCTGGCTTGTATTCAAGTATAAGATTGTAAAGATTGACGAAGAAGTCCTGTAAATCAACATTCAAGGCATCAAGGTTGTTCTTCATCACTTTAAAAGCAATAATGCAGCATTGGAGACGCTCAGAAACGGTCAAACATTTACGAAAATTCTCAGAAGTGTTGCCTGAGTTTCTGCTACCAGAAGCAAGATTTTTCAGATGGTTCATAAGATCGCCCATGAAATCCAGATCGATGAGATGTGAAAATTTTCCAAGTCCTTTGAGACATGGAGCAAGCAATGGGTGGGGTCCAACAGCAGCAGATAATGTCCCAGAATTTCCTTCAGGTCTGAGCAAAAATGAGCAAAATTATCAATGATCTAGACAAAAACAGATATTCTCATCCAACAGATACAAATGATTCAATACAAACTGTTAGGATTATATATATTTGTTATTATATTTCTCTCTTATGTAGTTAGGATTAGATATCCCTAATATCAAGGGATTAGTATCTCTAAGATTTGGCTCTCATTCTGTATATATATTTCACTCTTGATTCAATAACATTAAGATATTACATTATCTAAGTTTACACAAACACAATATACATTGGAGAAAATTCTAAACATTGCTAACGATATTTAAAAACGAAAACAAAAACAAAACCAAAAACTGTTTTTCTACTTTTTTATTAGGAAACCAACATTAATTTCCAAAACACTATCCTCAAACTGAAGGAAACAGTCCTTTGCCATTCCAAGTTTTATATTCAAGCATTCTTCAGACAACTAACACAGCTTGCACAGTCATGAACGGACATATAATGAAAAAAGAACAACTTTCTCACTTAATTGGAAGAAAGGATGCTATATAAATAACTGCTAAGCTTCAGTTAATAGACAAGGTCAGCGAAAATGCAGGGGACTGCCCTCCCACAAGGAATTGTAAGCCAGCATTACCAGAATAAAAGAGGAGTTCTAGAGCTTCAAATAATACTCACTGGCTAAAACTTAATAATTTAATTTAGTTTCCAATTGTTGAAGATCAAGAGACCAAATTCCTAATACAGCCACAAACATCAGCATAGATATTGTTCTTAAGTAAAGTAAAGCTTGGATGTATGGCGAAAAATAACCCAGGAAAATCACATCGGCGATCGCAAAACAAAGAAAGTAAGAACAACTCTCTCCTCTCTGAATTTTAATGCAGAAACAAGTTATGAAATTACAACCATCTGTTTTAGAAGAGATGTAAATAAATTCCCCAGCCACCCACCACAACAAAAAAATTAATAAATAAATTATGGCTCTTTATCACTCTAGTAAAATCACCTTCCAATGAACCAAATCAATAATTACAAAAGAAAATAATAATGGCTGTCGCCAAAAAAACAGTGCTAATGCAGAGGGCTCCCATCAACCTTCCAGATGAAGTTAACTAAACATGCAATATGATCTGCCAAAGCAATCAAGTCCAAAGTACCAATCAATCATGAGTGACAGAAGGCGTAAATTTATTACATGTAGAAAATCCTATAATAAAGAACAAGCCAATAAGTGTAAAAACTATAAAAAGATAGAAAATGGTATACTTAAAACTTTAGACTAAGCTTTGTAGGAACATTAACTTCATCTGGAATTCTGCATATAGAATGGTTTTATGGATTTAAAAGTCAGTTAATATTCTCTAAGCATGCATTTTAGCTGACCAACTTTGATGTCTTTCTAATGTAACCCAATCCTCCCCGCGTCTCATTTAGTGGATTTATTGGGTTCATAAAAGGCTCATCAATAACCATGGGTCACTGGAATACACGTGATATAAAACACACCTGGAAACTGTGGACTCCAATGTATGCTTCAAAATACGAAAATATGTCTCAAAGACAGCAGAGAGTGTTTCAGTCTGCATTTGCCTTCGCTCCACAATGTCTGGGGTAAAAGATGCAGCCTTGTAATCAGCTTCAACCTACATAAAGAATCATTACGCTCAAATATCAGTCAAAGATATGCATTAGGAGAAGACACAGAACAATCAAAAGTAAGTGTCTAAGTGATTAATAAAGATTAAGAATGACCTCATCTCTCATCTTTGACATCAATTCTTTCTTACTTCTCTTTCTTTCATTCTCTTGCAATTGATTTGATGCCTCCATAGTTTTTCTCTTTTTCTTTTTCTTGCCTTTATTTTTATGATCCTCATCTGTCTTTTCAGACTCCCTAAGATCCTCATCAAATGACAAAGACAGGAAAACCTGAAAAAGCATTCAGAAAAATCAACATGGAGGTCAAGATAAAAAATTATAGTAAATAAATAGCTCAATGTTAACTGAAAATATTTACATTTAAAATAACACAGATTTAACTCGATACAGATTTTATGTAACTAGACAGAATGCAATGGCAAGTTGACCAGCTAAACAACAAATCAATGAATAAATATAGAAATCAATGAATAACTAAACTAAATAAAAGGATAGGTGGGAACTCTTACATCAATAAAATCAGGGTGCAATTCGCAATTATGAGCTTTGACAAGATCAGCAATCAATCGAACACCCTCTACAGTAGCTTCACCACCATGTTTACCCTCATTTGTAAATAGTGACTTAATTGTAGAACTACATAGTTTCCTATTAAACATGAAGCATTTTTCATCACGCACATATAGGCAAACGAGCTTAGGAGATTGAGAAAAAAATGCTTGCATTCTCAAAGAAAAAAAACTACATGAAACCAAAGGAGGATACGTTTCCCACAACATCTATGGGCCAATCATGTTAATAACTAGGAATTGGAACTAAATGACATGAAACCCAAGGAGGACGGGTTTCCAATAACATCCACAGATCAACTCTGTAAAATACAACAACTAGGAATTGGAACTGAGGCCTTAAATATTGCTAATGAAACAATTTTGAGAAAGTTTCTCACAAAAATTATTCCTCTAGTGTTTTTTATTTTTTCATTACATGAAATTAAACATATAAATTTAGCTATATATTTGAACTAAATATGCATGTATAATTTATAATATCTGATAATAGAAACACAACATGAAGCATGCAGTTGTTTTCGGTGGAAACTGCAATATTGGATAGTTCTAGGCCTTGAAAACTTGCCAAAACATGCTATACACTCTCCAATGCGGCTTCAATCACAAGAAGTTGACTTGGAAATGCACATATCATGATTATTATCCCACCTATCAATGACCCAAAGTTACTTTTATTAGAAAATAAGATAAACTGGGCCATATTTCCTAGAAGGGACACCCTTCTCTCAGGCAAGCAGTCCTCGGGTCTATGAACCTTTTAAATGGTAAATAAACAATAGAGACAATTATCATGGACAAAATAGGTAACCTTTTAAGCCAGTGGCTAATCAGCATTTTAAACTTTACATCAAGAATTAGTTATGAAGTCTCCCCACATTACAGTATAGTTCTAAAAACATAAATAAATAAAACTGAACCTTATAGGATCATTTGTAGAGCTTAGGCTTCTGACAACAGCACCCAACAAGCTTTCACGAAAGTTGAAATGTGGATTTGCATCAAGTAAAGAACAAATACAACGAACTGCAACATGCTGAAACGAGGGCTGATTTTTTAAAGCTATCAGCCTTTGGAGATATGCCTGGCAAAATGTTGAAATAGAAGGAGCCAGAAGTAAATCCTTTTAGTGACATAACATACTAATATGTTATACAAATGCAGCATAACAAATACCAATATATTAATCAATATTAACATTTTATATTAAGTTCAATAAAGAAATCACAAAAAATATGACCAGCAGGATAAGTAAATTAAGAACAAGGAAACAAACATCATTTCAAGCACAGAAAGTCATATACAAAAGAAAAACTTCAACTGTACAAAATCTGTTAATAATATTAAATAAAATATTAATCAAGCATGATAGCAGACCTTGTATGCAGAAAGAAGAGTAGATTCATAGTAGCGCATCTTTCTGATAGTTTTGGAAACCTTCATTTCCAGTTCCTTTTCAGTTGGAAGCCTAATCCGATAGCTGTCAAATGCATAATGGTAGATATTCAAAATTAAAACAAAAAACAAAACAAAATAAAAAAACTGAACAAAATGAACTAAAGTGGAAGCAAACTAAAAGCAGATTAAAGTTTATATAACAATGCATAAAGTGGACAGCATATGATAAAATTATCAGCCATACCCAGGGATAATGTCTTTGAAAACAGCCAAGAGCGAGAGAAGTCCAAGTTTGACAATCCTATGATCATTTTCATGGGTGATTTGAAGCATCTCCTTTAACAACTTAATATTGGAATCTGGATCAGTAAGCAAGGCACTTCCAACCTCTGCAAGTTTAAATTTTTTATTTTCAAATGCCTCCTCAGCTGTAAGATCTTCTTTCACCTCAGCCTAAAGAAAGATATGCACAATATAGAGTTAAAGCTTCTAATTAACATGTAATACTATCAACAGTGGAGGTAGTTCACAGGAATAAATACAAGATTACAACCAAAGGGTGGGTCATTAGACGGCGTGTGGGGAAGGGGGGCGGCATGACTTTAATTTTTGTGGACAGAATGGTTGAAGTGACATGCTAATTGCTTAATTGGATCAAGGAAAAGATAAACTTAATGCCTTAACAGAGAAAGCCTTCTCCTGAAAGCAGACATACGAATTATAAGCAGATACAAAGTCATCAGCTGACTAAATGAAGCCAACCGCAATATACAGTCATGTGCCACGTGATTCCTTAACAACATCCATAAAGCAATCACATACTCGAAAGTGTTTTTTTTTTAAGAAAGACTAAACTTAAGTAGAAATCTTCATATCTTTACAATAAGGTTCTTTCATTTTAAAAAAAAAACATGTGGCAAGAAACTTTTGCCTCATATCTTTTATGTGACCTATCATGAGGAAATAATATAAAGGAAACTTTTTAAAACAATTCAATCATGGGAGAGTGAATGTAAAATGTGTGTGTGTGTGATCTTATAATTAGAGAGCTTGATAGCAAAAATGAAAAGAATTTTACACAAGTTTTTCCATAAAAAGTTATTTTAATTTTCAGATAATGCCACTGATAAACTGATTAAAGTATTAAACAGCATAGATTAAAAAAGAGCTTGAAAATCATCAAAAAGAAGATATCAGTAAATTCAATATAGTACCAGTACTGCTGCTTGTGGTGTTTGCTGCACTTCTGTACTAGCCACCTCTTTCCCCTGCTTCTTAGCCTCTTTCCTCATTTTCTTGAGTTTAGCTCTTTTCTCAGCCTTACTTATCTTTATTAGGCCTTTATCTGCACTAGTATCTTCATCATCCCCTCCAGTTTCGTCTTCCATTGTACCATTTTCTGACTTTGAAACTAAAGAATATGAAAACTGTAACTGTTAGAAAAGCACTTCCATAAAAACGCAAGCAATCAGGCAATCACAGTGCAAAAATTTGAAGCAAAAGAACACTAAAGACCTGTCCGGTAATAGAGTTTTCCATCCAAGGTCTTCACAGGAAGAGCATCTACACGATCAACTTCAAGATTATTTTCCTCAACTTTCTTCAGAGCATTCTTTCTCAAGCGTTTCTCATAAAGAGCCTCCAATTCATCCTCTTTGGCATCAGCAACTCTGGTCACATGCCTATAGATTTACAAGAAAGTGACCCTAAGTTACTCGAACAGACAAAACTCATAACAACAACATTTCAGTATCAGTTGTAGAAGATATTTCTATACTTCATGTCTTGGATTAACAATCAGACCAAAAGTCCACTTCAAACTAATAATAGTAGAAAAGCAAAATGTAGTCTGAAATAGTATCTTATACAATAAAGACAATTCCCCAAATTGCTATCCCGCTGAATTTGAAACAAACTTCTCATCAATTACATAAAGTTTATTTCTTTGGACTTCATTTTATGGCTATATTTGCCCAAACAACATCAATTTTATAAAGTGTGATAAAATTCCAAAACCTTCATACAGACCATACATGATACACCTATTCAACAAAAGTTGCTATTTTTTTTTCGTAGAAATGGAAATGCAAAGTTACTATTATTCCTCAATATTAATATGAAGTGTATTGCTTAGATGCGACATTTTTTTCTCTTGACTATAATTAACACTGGTACCAAAATTCGAATGATTTCAGACTCATCATGCATCTTCTAATTAATAAGCTTTTTGCAGGTAAAATTTACTGTCAACATGGGAAAGGTCATATTGCAGTATACTGTTAAAGGCAATAAAATCGACGACAAAATCATCCATCATACAACGCAAAATTGTAAAGGGAGCTGAAACGGACTTGGTGATGGATTGGGTGTCTAAGGTTGAAATCAAGCCGGCATAGTCACGGTTCTCCTGAACGAACTGAAGGTCCTCATCGGAAACTTCAACTTCGTCCTCTGTGATCTCCGGAGGGAGTTCCGGCGGCAAAATCACCTTCTGCTTCTGCTTCTTCCCCATCAAGTTAAAACCCACAGAAGAAACGAAGCTCTCGGAAGAGGTTTTGTTAGGGTTTAAACACACTATGGTGTTCGCGGGATTGTGTTTAATTTATAGCGGGTTGGGTTGGGCCTTAATCTTCTAACGGTGGATTGCTGGATTGGTTTGGCTTAGGTTTTGAAAAAAAAAATTAAGCTTAAACCAAATTAAACAAAAAATAATGCGGGTTAGGTTGGGCGGGTTGGCAGGATGGTGGGTCAGCCCATTCCAATTTGCAAACATTTAAAAAAAAAACGCTAGATGAACTTTTGGTCCCATAACTTTTGCTCAGGTCTTAATTTGGTCTTATAATTTTTTTTGTTGCAATTTTGGTCTCATAATTTTGTAAAAAGTTACAGATTTGGTCTCGTATCACTTTTGGTCTCATATCTTTTGGTCAGGTTGCAGAATTGGTCTCATATCTTTGCAAAAAATTTCACCGTCAGTCCCACCTAACCCAAAGATATAGGACCAATTTTGCAAGTTGATCAAAAGATATGGGACTAATTCTGCAACCTTACCCAAATATATGGGACCAAAAGTGTGACACGGGACCAAATCTACAACCTGAACAAAAGATATGGGACTAAAAGTGCAATAAAAAAGTTATACGACTAAATTGAGACCTAAGTAAAAGTTATGGGACCAAAAGTGCATTTTAGCCAAAAAAATATTAGGGGTGTTCGCGGGCTGGGTTGGATTGGGTTTAGGGCGGATTGGTTTGGGCTGAAATTTTCTGAGGGCGGGTTGGTTTGGGTTGGGTTTTGGGAAAAAAATATTTCAGCCCAAACCAAACCAAACAACAACGGGTTGGGTTGGGGGGCTGACCCATTCAAATTTGCAAACAATTTTTTTTCAAAAATATATTTGACTTTACAATTTTTTTATCTTTTAATTTTTTCATATTGAATTTTGATGAAAAAATGTCTTATTATCATGATTCATGAATTAATAATATGATTGAATGTTATATATACTTATCTAAAGACGTTGAGATAAAACTCATGGCGACTTGGTGGTTGTACCTGCCCAGCCACTGGCCTCAGCAAAGGAATCTCCAAGCAAAACAGATTCAAATCGAAAATAATCCAACTCGCAATTCAGACCATAATTAATCTGAACTTCAAACAAGTCACCACTCTTCCATTTCTCCATTTCATCAAACATCTTTCTCCTATCCTTCTTCAAAAGCTTCTTAGACTTCATAATAACACAGTCGCTTCCCAAAACAAAGTCCTCCTCTGTTTTAAGAAACTCATTCACCTTACACCTTTTAGCCACACCACCATTATCAGTCTCAGTACACTTTCTTTTCAAAGAAATCTTCTCCATACCATCAGTTAAAAGACTAAAATCCTCAACCTCCATCCTTGGAGTCACATTAGCACTAACCGAGTCTGAATGCAGCTCCACATAGTAGCCATTATTATCCCAGTATGTAAGTTTATTCACTTCCTTATTAAAAAAAGAATGATCCACCCGATTTGCAACAACAATTGTATTATTTCTACACAATTTTCCACTAATTCTTTTCCAAGTGCCCCTCTCCAAACCATACACACCATAGAGGGAGACTCATCAATAACAGTTTGCTCCCAAACAATCTCATCCATCTCGCACTTTGAAGAAGAAGCAGGAAACTCTCTACCCTTCTCAAAACCAACAGAAGGAACATCCTGAGCATCCTCACCACACTCCATATTCTGAGTAGAAGAAGCACCATCTTCCTCCATTTTCAACTCATCAACCGACCTCCATCTCCACTCATCCTCCTGAGGTTTTATGAAATCTTCCTTCCTAGAACGCAAAGGATTAGTCCCTAACCACGCTCCATATTTTGGTTTTCCAAAATCATCACTCATCAATACTCTTCTCTTCTTACATTCTCTAAAGTCATGATTAATTACGCCACACTTGAAACAGAAAACATGAAGCTTCTCGTATTTAATAGAAATCCATACATTCTCCATATTAGGTCTAGGAATCCAAACTCCACACATCAAAGGCTTCAAGATGTCCACCAAGACCCTAGCTCTTAAGAAATCACGCATCACTTTGCCATTAACCACAGGATCTTCCACTTCCAAGATATCTCCGATTCTACTCCCCAAAATTCCAGCATTCTTACGCGATAGTCCACCAAGCGGCATGCCGTGAAATTGAATCCAAAATGGACTGAAATTCCACTGAATTTCATTAATCAGCAACATCGGACACCATTCCTGAATCACCAGAAGAATTTCGGTAATTGTCCGCGGCCTGTTTCTCAACACTCTACTTCGGTCAACATTCTTGTCGAAAGAAAAGATGAAAAGATTATTCTCCATCTTTGAAATCTTCAAATCGGATGCATTCCAGATCTTCATTGCCAAATTCCTCAGCGCATTCCGATTAAAAGACTTCGACGACATCAGTTTCCCGATCAAATTGCATCGGTTCACTGATTCCTCCTCCTCAAAGTTCCATTCAACTTCGACAATCTCCTCTGCATTACCTTCATCTTCAACATCCATATTCTTTCTCTCCATTAGAGACGAAGAGAAAGCACAAGATGAAAACGCTGATCACACTCCAGAGTCAAGAAATCGGCGAGAAGAAACCACAAACCAAGACGATGAGCTCTCACATGAAACAGAGCTAGCAAACCCTAGCACCGACGAAGAGAGAGAGAAAAGGCCTCACACACTCGAAAGGGAGAGGAAAAAATTTTATTTACAATAGTTGAAGTTGGTGTATACAAGTTAAACTTTGATTAATTGAAAGTGAAGTCACTAATACAACGTTAAAGCTAAGGGGGAAAAATAGTTCAAGAGATATATATTATATAATTATATTAACTATTATATATATGTATATTAAAATTAAAAAATAAAAATAAATAAAATGGCGGGCTCGCGGGTTGGGTTGGGTTGAGCAGACTTAGAATTCTGAAACCTGCAGCCCAACCCAAACCACTGTGGGTTGGGAATTTTCAAACCAAACCAACACGCCAACCCAAACCTGCGGGTTGGGTTGGTTTTTGCGGGTTAGCGGGTTGACCCAAACTACTAAACACCCCTAAAAAATATACTTGACTCTACATTTTTTTTTTAATTTTTCAATTTTTTGTATTGAGTTTTAATGAAAACGATTTCTTATTATTATAAGTCAATAACAATATAATATGATTGAAAGTCATATATATTCATCTAAAGAAGGTGAATTTTATTAATATAGGAAGATAGAAACACTCACGGTCGCAATAGAATTTAGCAAGTAAAATTGTAAAAATCATAATTCTACTCTTCTCAATAAAAAGTGAAATTAATAAAAATTAAAGAGATTAAATTGATTAATTGAATGATTGACAAAAAAATATATTAATTAAGGTGAAGTCACTTTAGGTAGTGTTAAAGTTAATGGGGAATAAAAAAATAAATTATTATTTATTTATGTATATATTAAAATCAATTTTTTAGTGATTTTAACATGACAAACAATATAAAATAATGACACATATGACATATATTATGAATAAATATTATAATTTTTAAACTTTTCATCAAAATTTATGAATTTTTATTTATTTATATATATAAATACATGTCGTGTCGTGTCATATATCTTTAAAAATATGACATGTCGGTGTGTCATGTCAGTGTCGTATCCCATCTCTTGTGTTCGTATCAATGTCTATGCTTTCATAGGTTGAGATGACTGTAGCATCCCATATAAATAAAAAATACTATTTTTTTCTGTAGAAAACAATTCATTAATTAAAAAAATACTATTTCTAAGATATGGTTATTATGGTGCTAATTAATTTATATTTTTGTATTATATTTACAAAAAAAAAAAGAAAAACTTAACAAGATTGATGGGAGGATGAATCCACTACAATGAGTTTCAGTGCACGGTCCTACAATGTGAAACAAGAAACACAAAATGCAATTTTTCAAAAAGTGTAAACACTACGTTTTGTTTCAAGTGGATCCATGCTCTTTCACACTGCAGGGCCAGATCTTTGCTTTCTGGCGGAATATAAAAAAGGAGGCCCAAGCTCATTTATTTCTAAATATCCAGGGAGTAGTTCTTAATTTTTTTCCATTAATTGTATCTAGATGCTAGTTGTACCTAGTTATAGTTGTACCTAGGTATAGTTAGTCATAATAGGTTTAGATTGTTTAAATACTTTTATATCTTTGTTGTTTATAATTGTTGGGAAGTACAGTTGGAACCCTTGTTCTTATATTCAATAAAGTTTATTTTTTCTTCACATGAATGATTTTCATGATCAGTTGATTGAGTGCTTATCTAAATCCATATTTTCGCCATGTACTTCATTTCAAATGGTTAGAGTAATGGGTTATTATGGGTTGGAATAAGTCGTTTATCTAATAATTTTTTATCTTTGATGTCATCAAGATATATCTTTGGTGTAATAAAGCATGATTACTTAGAAAACTTTCGTTTATTTTTGTTTGAGTAGGGAAGATCGAGTTTGAGGTAATTCTGTGGGAACACTCTTTATTGTAGATTTTCCATATACTTTATTTCATTTCTTTTACTTTTCTTGCATAATTCGTTACCTTAAAATACACTAACAAACCCATTGTAAGGTGCTATATTCGTATCCGTGATTCATTCTTGGCACAACTTATGGTTAAAGTTGTTTGAAGTTTCACATGTTATCGATCCTTGGTTCATAGCTATATTATCTATATTTATATTTATTTATATTTATATTTATATACTATATTATATGTGTGAGGGTACTTTTGGTTGGTCAAAAATAATTAAATTAAAATTAAAAAAAATAAGAAATAAACATGTGAAACTTGATAATTGGTTATCTGTATAGATGATGGGAGAGAGAAACTAGTTGATGAGATTTAAGAAAGTGAAAGTTTATTATTTAGTCTTTTAATTTTCACACTTCTAACGATTTAGTCATTGAATAATAAAAATATACTATTTAGTCACTGAATAACTATAAATGTCAAATCAAACGTTAAATATATATTTTCGTGCCTGTTAGAGCACGAAAAGCCCCTAATATCTTAATATATATAGTAATACTAGAAGGTTAAGGTATTATTAAATTTATACATTCAAATTATTAAAATAAACATCTTACAATGCTGCTCGATCAAATTTTAGCACCGTATGACTTCGTTGAAACCCACAACAATGGATCCATTCACAATTGATCACACCTATTTGGTCTAGAATCTACATTATTTTATTTTAGGCAAAATACCTTTTCGTGCCCCTAAAATTTGTGGTGATTTTCAGTTATGCCCCTAACGTTTCATTTTTGTCAGTTGTGCCCCCAATGAGAAACTAACGTTTCAATTGACACACAAGTAAAAAAATTGACACACAAGTAAAAAAAATTGACATATCAGCATTGAGTTAAAATTGGGGGCATAATTGAAACGTTAGTTTCACGTTGGGCACAATTGACAAAAATGAAACATTAAGGACATAATTGAAAATCACCGCAAACGTTAAGGGCATGTGTTATTTTAAAAGTGTCCTCCCTGAATTTTTCCTTGTCTAAACCGTTGATTATCCAGTGGGATGAGCTAGATATTTTTGGGGAAAGGATACAAACACGTGTCCTGCCCCACAATTTGTGTGCGTCTCACTTTATCGTTCGTCTTCACTCCACACTCGCACACATCTCATCACCTCACGTCGTTACTTGCATTCATGAATTTCCCATTTCTTCATTTCACATCCTCACGCCACGAAGCAAGCCTCTCTCGATATCATAAACCGTCGAAAAACTTGCAAGGGTCCCATTCATCTCTCCAAATCTCTTCCTTCCTTCCTACACTCTCACTCTCTGCTTTCTCTCATATTTGAAGAATCGAATCGAATCGAATCTCCATTTGCTTTTTTGTGGAGCCTTGTTCTTTTTGTTCCCTCCCAAGGCATCAAAGATGCTTCCCCATCCATCACTCTGCGGTTCCAGAGCTACTTCTCACTCTACACCGTTTGCTTCCCTTTTTTCTAGTGGCGATAGCGGTGGTCGTGGTTCATTTACAGGAACTTCTTCTGGCCATGCCATGGGGTACTTATTAATTAAGTAATTTATACTCGCTTTGATTTTTTTTTGTTTTTTGGAAGGCCCTTTTTGTGGATCTAGATTACTCTATTTTGATTCAACTTTGAAAAGGATAGTGTAGAATGTGGTTTCTTCAAATCATAAAACAGAGGAATACTGGTATACATGATCATCCAATGAAATAAATCAATAATACACTCTGGTTGAGTTTGGTAAAATATCGATTTGATTGTCCGCAATTGCAAGTGGTTAACTCTTCCTATCTAGATTATTTTCAGTAATTCTGTAAGTGATATCCACTACTTGTGAAGTATTATGTTCTTCGTTGTTGACTTTAAAGGATTACAGTCCCACTTGTTTTATTTTTTTAGTAGAGTTTTTAACTTCTCATTATCTGG
Organism: Chamaecrista fasciculata; assembly: GCA_003254925.1. Lineage (NCBI taxonomy): Eukaryota > Viridiplantae > Streptophyta > Magnoliopsida > Fabales > Fabaceae > Chamaecrista > Chamaecrista fasciculata. Next base: position 61,556 of record QANZ01005033.1, read on the forward strand.
GCAGGTTGAATTTTTGCAAGCGAGCATCGGGAAACAAATCAGATTCTGGGCATAAAGCTCTTAGTATGGTATGTAATCGCAGTGCATTTAAGTACACCTGTGACTTATCACACCATTGTAAATTTTGATTAAAATTTTGGCATAGGTTAGGCAAGGGACCGTGCCAAGGGTAGAACAACTAATGTTTATGGTCGTCAAGCTGAAGAACGTGTACTTGAGGTATATAACTTTAATGTGTGTGTGCCACAAGCCTTTTCCTTTGCCTAGTAATACTTGTTAAATTCGTAGGTTTTGGGAAAAGAAACAATGATCCTTTTAAGAACAAAGATGATTGTGAGACAAATGGAGGGGTTATTTCAAAGGGATATATACAAGTGATGTATGTAATGTAGCTCAATGTTGAATATTTTTCGGTCCACATAAAAGGAATGTGACTGGGTTCTGGTAATTTCCAGAGGTTTAATCACTTAGCCTCAATAGATGAATTGGTCACATTCTCTCTGATAGCGACTAATTTCTGCATGATGACTAGGCTTAATTTGGTAATATTTTCAAATTCAGCTTGACTTTGTGAACTTTTGACTTGTACAATAAGAAATATTCACTGGAAAATTTCGTATCATAATCAGAAGATTCAAAGAAAGAACTTTATTCCAACTTTAGACTTGATGAGGAAGAAGAATTTGGGGACTGTGCCAGGGTCTCTGTTCATGTTCTTGTGTAGTCTGCTGTTATTGATGGTGCATTGTCCTCTTGATCCAATTAAATCTGTTTATATTCTTGGAAATTATGACACTTCCTTGCCTAATGCTGTTTCTTTTCCAAACGACAACTTGAAATGCCTATGGAAGTCAAGTTTTATACAATGATCATTTTTTTTTTATTAATAACTTATCTTTTGTTTATACATAGCTTTTTGAAGTATTGTCTTCACTTTTCTAGATTTTTAAAGGGATATTAATTTGAAATATCATGCGTGGCTATCTTGCAGTTTCCCTGCTTATGTCTTCATTTTCTCTTTTTTTAGTATGTTTATTGGTAAATTACACAACTGATGCTAAGAGTTTCGTTGTTCTTCAGTCATGTGCATAACAAGAGTAACACATGTAATGACTTACTCCTTGCTATTGCAGGAAGAGGCTTCTGAAGAGCTAAAGACTGGACCATCATGGAAGATTTTCCCTGGCCAGTCATTTCCACTGGGTGTTTCAGAAGTTGACAATGGGATGAATTTTTCTATTTTTTCTCAGCATGCAACTGCTGTCACGCTTTGTCTGGTCATTCCTGGGGATGAGAGGTAAATTTTCATGTCCTTTTCTATTTTTGCACATTAACAGACTTTGTCTTGCAAGTCATACTTTCTTGACTTTATTGATGCCTGACCCATCATGCTACAAAACATTATGCTTAGGTTCTTGACTTTACCATATATCTTTAAATTTTCTGGGTTTATATATCCCTAAACTTTTCTGCTTTGCTTTAGTTTTGCTCATTTTTCTTTTGTTGGTATAAATTTTTCAGGGTAAGTAGTGGCTCACTGGATGGTGGGATGACAGAGCTGGCTTTGGATCCCCATTTGAACAAAACTGGGGACATTTGGCACATATGTATTGAGGTATCCCTGCTGTTAGATTGCCTGAAATTCTCTGTGGCCTTGCATTGGTCTTTGTTGAAATTGCACCTTTATTATATATTCTCCAACTTTACAAATATAAAACCTGTGTATTTATTGTAGTGGCCTGCCCAGTTACAGAGCAAAAAAATGTTTTCTTTGTGCATCTATAAGTTTTGTATTTAATTACACAGACAAACGTGAAAATTATTTAATGGATGTTATTCTGTAATAGAAGTGTTTATGTTGATCAACAGAAGTACGTGGCATATTGATTTCAATGTTCATGGTGGATTGATTACCCATATTTACTATGGTGGAGATGCGTTTTATTCATTGGAATTTTTTTAATGTAATGGAATGGATGTCCCAAATCTAATGCAGTTGTACTATTTATCTATGGTAATGGAAGTATTATATTTGATGCACTAGTTATTTGACCCTGCTTTATTTTCTAGTGTAAACTTGTAGGCATTAACTATATGGATGAGAATTTTTATGAAGGAGGAGATAGCTTGTTGAGAAATGAAAACATCTTTTAATGGTCTTGTGTGGCACTTGTTGGATTTGCTTTAGTTCTGGTGGCTGTTAACTTTGTTGATCTTGAATTTGTAGAACTCTTTCAGGTTTTTTGATTTTTTTTTTCCTTAAGGTAAAAGATGTTTGTGAATGTTAGTAGGTACTTCTTCATATACATACTTGACGTTTGCAGTCTTGTCGTTTTCTTTAGAATTACCATACTGCTATCAAAATAAACCAATCCTCATTATACCAATTTGAAATTGATTTATTGTTGTATTCTATATGCTTATGTTTTTGCAATGAGTTTATCTGGTATCAATATAGCTTACACTGTTCCTAATTTACATGTTGCAAGTGTTTTGGTTTTGTTCTTTGTGAGTAATTTGTATCCTTTCATTTTTCCTTCCATCTTATTTAAATTGTGTATTTCTCTTATGGTCCACTAAGAAATATTAGCACTTAAATTTTTTTCCCCTTTTTGATTTACAGGATCTTCCTCGGAGCAATGTACTCTATGGTTATCGAATTGATGGTCCTCGAGACTGGGGGAAAGGGCATCGGTTTGACAGCAGTGTTGTGCTTGTTGATCCTTATGCAAAGTTAATTGAAGGTCGACGATATTTTGGGGATACTAGCATGAAGTTGTCTAATTTTCTCGGCACATATGATTTTGACAGCTTGCCTTTTGACTGGGGAGAAAACAACAAACTTACAAATATTCCTGAGGTACTGTCATGCTTGTATGACTTAATCTTCTCTCAAGTGATATTTATCATTATAATTCCCCTATATTAAGGCTTCACAAATGAGGGTTTGAGGTATTGGCCTGCTCTATCTTTAAGATATTCTACCTTTGCTTTGTATAAATTAAAAGATGGAATCAGGTAAACTCATTTGCGTTGTTTGCTTGACAATCTTTTTTCTGGCCAAGTTTGCTTGACAATCTGAGTCTATGTTTTCTGTGTCTGGTTGTATGCTCATGCAGAAAGATCTTGTTATATACGAAATGAACGTTCGTGCTTTTACAATTGATGAATCTAGTGAGCTGGATCATGACATTCGTGGTAGCTATCTTGGTGTGATTGAAAAGGTAATTTTTTTGGAAATTAATCTTAATTGTATACTATTTTGTGGCCTTTTCTCTTTAATGCCTGACTTGAGAATAGCTTGATTACTTTAGCAGCACTTTGTGATTATCCTAGATTTGTATCAAATGGAAACCTTGTGTTAGAATGTCATCAAGTGGATTTCAATTATTTTTCATTTTGGTATGATGAAATGAAATTGTTAAATATAGATATACATCTGTTTTTTTTATCCTAAATAAATTTGGGAAAAGACAGGGGTTCAAACGATGGATTAGTTTGAATTTTGTTTTTAGACTGTTGATGTTTTGTAACAGTTCTAAACACTTGGTAATATATAGTATGTTATCCCCAAAACAGTAGAAGATGCACCTTCTCCTAATACCAGAAGGATCTTGTTTAAAGGTTTTTCAGCTGAGATACCAGGTAATATATGGTAACAAATTTGAAAAAGAAAAAAAGACGCAGCAGGCATATAGACTTCCACATTCTAAATTGCTAGTGGTACCTGCTATTTGATAACTAAAATTTAGTCACTTATGGTCTGTGCTCTAACAAGTGTTTGGAGGGGGGGGGGGGGGGNGGGTGCACATTGAGAAGTATCTATTTCTGATGATCTAGGCAGAACCCATGTCTTGCTGAATACTACTGCAGTACTGCTGCTTAAACTATCTATTAATCAAATAAGTTTCTTTGTTGTTCTCTTATTTGTCATAAGTCTTCATTTCTGTTACTTCAAATTTTAGAAAATCAACATGTTTTCATTTTAACATTCTTTTAGCAAGTCTTGCTTCTTCCCTAATTTTCTTTTATTTTATTGCTCACTTGAAAGATTCCACACCTTCTAGAGCTTGGTGTCAATGCAGTGGAGATGCTACCTGTCTTTGAGTTTGACGAGTTGGAATTCCAGAGGCGCCCAAACCCAAGAGATCACTTGGTAAGTTAGGGAAGTTTTACAAATTACAATCTACTCTTTGTTATAAGGTGTTCTATAGTAGCTCCTTATTTTGTACTGTGTCCACACAAAATACATTGTTATGTACATTTCCATTTTGATAGTAGTCCATATGATGCATTGTATGTTTACAAAATTGATACTTGTCATTCTCATTCTCTAGGCTGAATTTTTATAATGTTAAACATATTTGATTATTTCCCTTTTCATTGTAGCATGTGGAACGGCAAACAGTCATCTCTGATTGTGTTTTGTTTTGTTGTTTGGCTATGATTATTAAAGACAGCAATTTATGAATCACTGACTTGTTGAATGGCCTAATAGTACTGATATTTAGTTATTTTTTTTCTTGCTTTAAAAGATCAATACATGGGGTTATTCGACAATAAACTTCTTTGCACCCATGAGCCGCTATGCTAGTGCTGGTGGAGGACCAGTCAAAGCTTCCTGGGAGTTTAAGCAAATGGTTAAAGCCTTACATTGTGCTGGCATAGAGGTAACATGAGTACCCAATGCTCAAGTTAGGAATTGAAACATATTTTGTCTGTTAATAATTTCCTTGTCTGATTTTATATCATCTGAAGTCTTTATATGTACAGCAGAGTTTATTTATACACAGGTTATTTTGGATGTTGTCTACAATCATACTAATGAAGCTGACGATGCAAACCCATATACTACTTCATTTCGTGGAATAGATAATAAGGTGATGCTTGGCTTGAATTTCTATGATTGGCAGATAGGTATTGGGATTCTTAAAATGCCTAATTTCTTACTGGATGGTCTTAAAATCCGTATGAAGTGGTTAGTAATGTAGATGTTACATTTTCTAATTTCCAGTAGAATATCTCCTTAAAGAAGTTGTCCTCCTGAGTTTATAGGAAACACTACAGTTGATTTTGGACACAGAAATCTGTGAAGAAAAGCTACAATGATTGTCTTAGCTGTATAGACCCTTGTAAAAGATTTACTCTTCCTTCATTGGAACTGTGTTCATTATCTTTTGACATATCAAATAAATGCATGTACAGGTTTATTACATGCTGGACAATGATGGACAATTGCTGAACTTCTCAGGCTGTGGTAATTCAATCTTGTTGGTCTTTAAGATGTTATCTTTCACACCTTTGTTCACCTTTTAACCTTAAACTGCAGTATGTGAAAACGTAACAGGTAGCATTTGTATAAATTCCTCAAGTACAGGTTGAAAAATCATCAAGTAGTCATATGATAGGAACCATTGGAAGGAATACACCCCAAAAGATGGGTCATAAAGTTATAGAGCACAGAGTCCATATAAACCCAACATGGAAATCCCATATTTCCAATGTGAGACTTAAATTATGTACCTTTGAATTGGGTTCTATCAAGGCACAACAATATCACAACAATAGAAAGGCAACCCAGATTCTTAGTAATCAATATAAAAGGAGACATGATATGATGACACCAATAAAATGGAACTATGTTAGAACCCTGCTTATATTATGGGAGTAGAAACACAAAGAAGCACCTAGATATAGCCAAAGTGCAATTACAAGATAGACAGAACAGTAAAACAATACACCAAAACTAGCAATTCGAGAGGCTAGCACTCTCCCAACCTTGGCTCTTTGAGAGGTTAAGTCTCTCCCAATTTTCCCTAACCAATTCCTTTTCTATCATAACCCCAAAACTCTTCTCTAAATACCCCCCAGCAAAAGTACACGCATGTTGCTACTTCCTGCACATTTTGGATGCCCATACATGCCCATACAGCACTGTCTTTTGCTGCCCATACAGCACAGTTTTCTGCAATCTGTGTCTTTGCCCATCCCCTGAATATTTTAATCCTTTGCCCACCTCTTGAATATTTAATTCTTTTATTAGAGAGGGTCCCATCAAACTACTTCATGATTTGTGTTCAAGGAGTCTAAGATATATCATGCTTCAACCTACTCACAAGCAAACAGACTTAAAAACATAGGCTGTCAATATATATTTGATGGAATTCTACATTTACAACAAGATTATACTGCAAAGTTTATTATTAACTTGTGAACCACCTCATTTGATTTATTTGGTTTGATTGTTTGTTATTTTATATACAATAAACATTAGCCACTCCATTATGTAAACTGGTATGCTCTGCTACATAGAGGACATTTCTGCTACATAGAGGACATTAATATGCAAGACTTTCTTTATGTGACTGTTCAGAGTATTATAGCCTATAGGCACTCTTTTGATCTAAAAAAGATTTGAGTTTACTGATATTAATAATTCAATCTTTGATGTACTCTCATTTGATGTAATTGTTTTTTCCCAGGGAATTCATTCAACTGTAACCATCCTGTTGTCATGGAACTCATTCTTGACAGCCTTCGACACTGGTAATAATTACTTGTAGTGAATCCATTATTGATGTGATTGCCAATGACATATTTTTCTAATAAAATCCATAGATGATTCTGATTAGTATATGACAGACTTGGTATTTTAGGATTTACAATATTCTATTCTCTCAAGCTTAGATACTCATAAAACTTGAAGTTATATGTATGATGTATCTACCTAGTCAGCAGTAGATCAATTTGTTGTCATAATGTGATGCCATTTGTGTTGCTGACAATTCCACAATAACTTTCTGTATCAATGAGAAATTCTAAATTCTATGGGATCACTGTGCGTGTGTGTATTATCAGTTTAAGGATTGAATAGCTAGTTCACATCATGATAATTGTGCTTACTTCGTTTTATGTCATTGCAGGGTCACTGAATATCATGTAGATGGGTTTCGATTTGACCTTGCAAGTGTCCTTTGTCGAGGAACTGATGGTTCTCCCCTTAATGCTCCCCCTCTTATCAGGGTAAATAATTAATATGCACAGCATATTTTGCTGCAAACAATTTGGTTGGGTGGCATTTTGTTGAAATTTGTGTATGGAGATTTGAAGGCAATGATTAAATAGTTCTCCCCCTCCCACCCCTCCAGAACACGAAAATTATGAATGATCACATGTTATAATTTATTCCACTGAAATTTTCATCAGACATGATTGTAAAACATTTGCTGCCACCAATTTATTGATTTATTCCATGCAATCGCTAGAATGATTGGCACACATGTGCACACAAAATATATGCTATTGGCTGTAACTTCCAGTATCTGCATACTTATCCAGAAGTAGAAATTTTGGACATGAAACATGATCATTTTTTGAGTTGTTAAACATCTATTTTTGTCTACTCATCTTATCACTATTTATTTGTCCAGGCAATTGCCAAAGATGCAGTTTTATCACGATCTAAAATTATTGCAGAACCTTGGGACTGTGGAGGTCTCTATCTAGTTGGAAGTTTCCCAAATTGGGATCGGTATTTCCTTTTTCAGTCTCTTGTTTTTGTTTGTGTGATTAGTAATATAATATTATATTATAAGTTTATAACCCATTTTGAAAGCCAATGAAGAATTGTGTTTGTTAGGAACAAACTCTTAAATATATGCATGCTTCGTTATCTGTGATTTTGATTATGTAGTGTATACTATTTAATAGTGTAATACTTAATTATGGTGGCTTACTACCATGATATTTGATATTCTTTTTCTTATCCTTCATGGATATGATTTTCACTGTCAACTTTGTATGTGATTAAGTATCAAAAAGCTCTCTGGATGCAAAAAACTTTTATAAATGTTATTCTGATTTCAACTGTTCCATTGAATTCATTGCGGTACACATTTTGTTTGGAACTGAGGCTTTTCTGAATGAAATGGTCTCTCCAACTTCACGTGATCTGCACTGCGCTGAGAATTGAACCTCAGTCTATTTCTAAACTGCATCAGTATATTTTTTTCAAAAAAATGGAAATGATGATTTGAATAGCATAATCTCTGAGGTGGTTCTCTACATGATAAGGAAATGAGTTCCTCTGAGGAGAAAGTTTATTAAGTTTATGTTTCCTCCATTACTTATTATTTGTCATTGTTGTAGATGGGCTGAATGGAATGGGAAATATCGTGATGACATGCGGAGATTCATCAAGGTAATTCTAAGAGGAGACATACGTTAACCTTTGTTTTAGTAGTTGGTTAAGCAGCATTATTTGCTAATAGTAGTTTGTAGGGTTGCAAAAAAAAAAGGGCTATGATATGACATTATTTATTCCTGATTTGTTGCCTGTTTCCCAAAACATTATCTAGGGTGACTCTGGTATGAAAGGAAGTTTTGCAACTCGTGTTTCTGGGTCTTCTGACCTTTACAAAGTGAGCATTGCTTTCATATCACTTTATGCATGTTATTTCTATCAGTTTGATCCCTTTTTTTCCAGGAATCTGGATGGGGGCTGTCATAATGTTGAACCTTTGAGATAGAATACTTGATAAACAAGTCCATAGTAACTGGATTTTTTTTCTTAATTTATTTTATAGGTGAACAAGCGCAAGCCCTATCATAGTATTAACTTTGTTATTGCACATGATGGGTTCACCTTGCACGATCTTGTTTCATACAATTTCAAGGTACTAAATTCTATTTCCCAATTTTGTTCATCCCCAGAACCTAATACCTCCCTTGATTATTGCTTTTATAGCACAATAAAGCTAACGGGGAAGGTGGAAATGATGGGAGCAATGATAATTTTAGCTGGAATTGCGGTTTTGAAGGTATTGTTAAAATTTAAATGCTTTATCTGCTGTTCAGTAATCCTATTCTTTGTTCAGAGAATGCCTAGGGCTATTTTAGATGCACTGTTCATTCCAAATTACTTATCAACATATACATATAAGCCAAGGCTATAGGATTTGAATGTCAGAAGTGCACAGGCATTTTAGCGCCATTGGTAGCCACTGTTGGAGCACATTTGTTTTTAATTTTAATCATGATATATATATATATATTCACTCTGTTGATGGGGAATTATTTTAGAAACAGATGAGATCATGAGAGGACTCTGAAAACTATGTGCCTCCTTTTTTGGAGATTTTTCTGTTTGGCACTGCGAACCTTATAGATCCTTGACTAGTTCAGGACAGTGACAACCTGCAAACTGTACTAAGGTCTATCAAGGTGTTTTGTTGTCAGTCAAAGAATTGTGTCTATCTTTCACTCAACTTCTAAACTATCTGTATACATATGACAGGGGAAACTGAAGATGCTAATATAAGGGCTTTACGGTCACGGCAAATGAAAAACTTCCATTTGGCATTAATGATATCTCAGGTACATATGACTTCTTTCAATATTTCGTTAGAACATATTTTTTTGAAATCTTATACTCAACTATTTTGCTCTTTTGCAACCTGAATTTCCATATATCGAAATATGGATGTGTATGAAGCTTATTTTGTTCTACCATATAGTTTTTTTAATCTCCTTTTTCTTACTAAGAAAATACAAAAGATGCTTCTGCATGATTTTATTTGTTTGTATTATGCTACTGATTAAATTAGGACAGTTGTTTTAATTTTGTCATAAATGACCAGGGCACACCAATGATGCTAATGGGTGATGAGTATGGTCATACACGCCATGGAAATAACAATACTTATGGACATGATACTGCCATTAACCATTTTCTTTGGGGACAGGTAACATTATGACATTTACACTATCATTTTGACAGCTTGACCAAGATTTTTTTTTTTTTAATAGCATGATCTCTTTGCTCAATAGTTGGAAGCACGGAAGAGTGATCACTTCAGGTTTTTCTCGAATATTATAAGATTCCGGCGAATGCATAATGTATTCAATCATGAAAATTTTCTTGGCAAGGTAATCTGTTTTGCTTGACATTTTAGTTAAGGAACCACAGATGTTGATGCAAATACCTGATGCATTTGTTCTCATGGAGCGACTTTAATTTATACAGAATGACATAACATGGCATGAAGACAACTGGGACAATTGTGACAGCAAATTTCTTGCATTTACGTAAGAACCTTATCCTATCTGTTTGGTGGGAATTGAGATTGGAGAATCATATTGCATAATCTGTAATGCTTTCAAACAGTGGAGCATCTATGCACACTACCTCAAAGCATGATTATGAAATGTTGGTTTTCTTAAAACATTCATCAAATAAAATCATTGTTGTTGTTTATTTGTTTGTTTTCCTTGGAATGATGAATCTGTGAACCAATTCAATGAATTGACTGTTGCTCAATATTGTAGTTCAGGCTGAAATAAAGGCTTCTGTCACCACTAGACTTGTGGCCTAAGGAACTTTCTTTGCCATTTGTCCTTGTGTCTGAAAATGTGAACGTATGTTCAGTTCATAACTTTATATACTTCCCTATACGGTGTCTCTGAGGTTCATTTGCCACCTTATCTTTTTGTAACGGGGCTAATCATGGACTTTTCTTTCTGTGATCATGGGGATCTGTTTGTAGCATCAATGATGTTAGTCAACTAGCAACCTGTACAATATTATCTGTTGTAATATTGCAAAAGATCATGTCACCGCAAAATAGTGATGTTAAAGTTAATTGGTGTGTAACTGAAGTAGCTGGACGACAGTTGGAGCTCAAGGCACTGATAAGCTGAGTCTGGTTTGCCTTATCACAGACAAAAGCAACATTTTTTCGCCCTTGACTTAGAAGTTAAAACCCAACATTGAAAAGCTGAAGATTGTACATTTAACTGTGACTGTGATTTCATCAATGGGAACTGCTTCTGATGACTTTACCTGTGGTGCAGGCTACATGACAGAAGTGGCGGGGACATCTATCTGGCATTTAATGCTCATGACTATTTTGTAAAAGCTTTATTGCCTACACCTCCTACGAATAGGAGTTGGTTTCGTGTGGTTAGTCCTCGTCCTTCCTCCTTTTGACATATATTCTGAAGTAATTAACTTCATCTTATTATTACATGCATAATTACAATCCATAAAAGAAAGCGGGGGTTATGAAAATGACTGAAATTGGGGAGCAGAGCACCTTTCTGTGATTGAAATTTTTTGGTTATTTTATTTTAGCAGAAGTTTGCTTAGCACTTCCATCAAATTTGATCATGCAGTGCCATTTATAAGAGAAATTTTCTGTTCCTCCCACTTTTCAGTTTGTTTTAAGTTGCTCTGGGAAATACTTTCAGGTGGATACCAATCTGAAATCTCCAGATGACTTTGTCCCTGATGGTGTCCCTGGCTTAGGGAAATCCTACGATGTTGCTCCCTACTCGTCCATTCTTCTTGAAGCAAAGTCCTGAATGAAGCTCTTCACATGGATGAAAGGCTTTAATTTTGTTATACAAGGCATATAGGGGGAAGTTTGAGCTCCATAACGTCCTTGACTTATGCCTGAAGTTGTAGCATAGCACTTGAAGACACGGACATACCAAACACAAGAAAACATACATCTGTACAAAACATGTGTAGTTCATCACACTTTTCAAGGAGAATATGATTGAAGGAGGAATTTTTGGATAGTTTCCAGAATCCAACGTGGTAACTAGCACAGTTTGATCAGATGGGCCTAGTACATAAGTACCAGAGGTGTCTGTAAGTATACTCAATAGCGGTTTATGTTGGATTATCTGCATAATAATCAATTAGGATACTTGTTTGTATATTCGTTGGTTATGTTTCTTTCTCGACTTTCGAGCATGCATTCTATATGTTGTATGATTCTCCTGAATTTTCTAATACGTAACTGCGACAACTATAGGACGACAAGGACCTGTAGATAACAACAATAAATAGCCATTTTCATGCTGTATCGAATGGCAGTACTAATGGTTGCAAATTGCGGTCCGCAACCGCAATTGCGCCCGCAATATTGCTGTTGCGGTGGTGGCCGCAACCCGCATCAGACCGCAACTACTACACCGCAACAGTCGCAACCTATATTGTAACACCCGCAACCGCAGTAAACGCAACGCAACCGCATCCGCAACTGCAACCGCAATTTGCAACCATGCACAGTAGATAGATTAATCGCGCATTTTTTGTAGATCGCTATCACTCGGAAGAATCGAGTTTTCAATTCTCCAACACGTTTTGAAATATGTACTTGATTAAAAAAAGATGACAAAGATATTAGAAAATATGCATTTACTTCTGTCGTGAATTGTAGCGTAGTTAGTATCAAGTGTTTGTTGTGGGTTTGCATGGCGTAGAAATGAGTTTGGAGGTATCAGCTATGTAATTAGTTAATGTCAATTTAGTTTTCTAAAAAAGTAAATTTTATATATCAAAAAAAAAAAAAAAGAAAAATGTTACATTGTAGTACTCCTAAACTTCATCACAAAATTTACTCTTCAAGATTTCATTCATAACAATTGTCATATCCATCTAGTCTAGTTAAAGACTAATGAAAAAAAAGACATTGCCCGCATACAATTCAATCGCACGCGTCCATAACTCCTGATGGAATTAAAAAACAAGGCAAGACACAGAGCCTCCACAAGCCCAATTTAATCCGGCATTTGTTTTACTATAATCACAAGAATGGTTCAAACTGTAGGAATAATTAATTATTTATTAATTATAATATTATGTATTAATTATTTTCTATATATGGTCCTCATTAAAATCCCCTTGGGTCTTACTCAAAATATTAAGTGGTGATTGATTGGAAATCAATTCTGATTTTATTGAGTAGGGAATATCTCTTTGATGGAAGGAAATAATCCCATTAAATCAGGCAAGATGGTTCTTGATCAAATAGTGGTTATCAACTTAATTCCCATCATGAGCAAGGCAGTCAAGATCTAGATTTAAATCGTAAGATCGTAAGATCTTACGATCTTGCAAGACCAATCCTAGTTAAATCGGATGCAGGATCGATTTTGACCAAAATCGGAGCAAAATCGCTTGTTTGTTCCTCCTTGTCATAGACCCTATTGTCCTACGAAATCTTGGTCATGGATTAGGCATAGGAAAGTCATCCATAATCCAAACCACAACTTTCTCGATCTTCTTGAGTAAGTCCCAATATACTGAGTGGCCACTCCTTTCCTTGGACAGACTCATCGAGGGCACCAGTTAGATATCTCCCATTTAATGAGGGACAAAATTCCATTTTGGCCAATCCACATTCCTCAGCACGGCAATCAACCAAACCCGTACCTAGCCCTTATGGCTACCCTGCTACGGGCAACGTTAGACTAGGCCAAAGTCTGACAACTGCAACGCCGGAATAATGATGACCTCAGGTCTAAGGCGTCGTGACAGGCGTACAGGAGAGGCAAACTGATGACTAAACCTATGCAGGACTCTCCGGGTCAGTCCAGCAACTTGTAACCCTTTACATAATTGCACCATGACTCTCGTTCCAGCATCTAGTGCATGCATCTCTATGCACCGAGGTCATGTTGGTCTCAGTTCATTTTCGCTCCCACGAAAACAATCGACCAGGGACAGATTTAGATTAACTATCACATAATTAATCAAGGACGCTATCATAGTAAACATGCTAATAATATGATAACAACATTAATTTATCTCTATAAATTAATCCGTATGTTCAAAACATATACAAAATTTGATTGGCCCTAGGGCACAACCTCCAACAAATCAATTCTGATTTTATTGAGTAGGGAATATCTCCTTGATGGAAGGAAATAATCCCATTAAATAAGGCAAGAGGGTTCCTGGTCAAATAGTGGTTATCAACCTAATTCCCATCATGAGAATACCACGCTATTGACCAGAAAACTCTCTACCGTAAGAATTCTCTCTTTTGGTTTAACACTGACTCTCTTGATTTTGCAGTGTTCTTTTAATTTGCTCTCCCCATTTGTGATCAGAGAAAGTTTTAACTATGGCTGAAAGTATTTATTTTTTGTCTCTTCCGCTGTGCTGAAACAATAGACTTATCATGATGTTTGAGTTTGTTCTATGTTTATTGATTTCCTTGTAATAGGACTCATATATATGTGTTTATGATTCCGAGTTTCTTACACAAACTTCAAAGCATATATTCTGACCAAAGAAAAAAAAAAGGTTAAAAGCATTATAAGAAAATACATAAACCAAATTTAAGAAACTCACATAAATAAAGTTCATTTTTTTTTAATTTGATTATTGTGCTTGTAGCCTTGCCAAAAATGATTAATTTAGGTTAGTCTCTTGCTTATTTGTGAGTTATATATACTTCAAATCTCTTACGATATGTTACGTATCTTTTAATTAATTAGTTAAACTTGAGAAAACCTTTACACGGATAATAATCTTTTTCTTAAAAAAAGAAGAAGAAGAGATAATAGGTTGAAAATGAAAGAGATGTGAACGTAGTGTAGAGTGAAAACAAGTTATGTATAGAGAATGAGTGAATTATATTGATGGATGGATGTAGTTGGATTAGCTAGAGTTAGTTGGCCCCAAAAAAGGAGTATGTAAAGTACTAAATAGTAAATAGTAATATATGAAATGCAAGTGTACGTTGAATCTGTGAGGCAGAGAATTAGTAAGAGGAGTGTATCTGTGTATGGGTTTGTAATAAAAGAAAGAAAGAGAAAGAAAAGGTCCGAAGTTAATGGAATGCAATGATTGACCGAGAGAAATAATCCCAAAAATTAAGGTGTCTCTCCCATGCATGCATGCTCCTTGACTTTCTTGTTAATTTCTCTCTCTCTCTCTCTCTCTCTCTCTCTCTCTCTCTCTCTATATATATATATATATATAATACATTCCTCCATTCCATTCCATTCCATTCTCTCATGTACACTCATATACATACATAGATAGACAAACAATTAATAAGAGAGATTAATATATTAATTAGAATAATGAGACAATGTGGTGGTGTTTGGTTGGGAAGTGTGGTAGTGTTGCTGGTGGCAAGTTTAGCCACTGCACGGTTGCCATACTATGAGCCTCCTCCTCCTCCTTCTCAAGTATTAGCCTCTCCTCCCTCTCATAATAATACCAACTCTTCTTCTTCTTCTTCTTCTTCTTCTTCTTCTTCTTCTTCTTCTTACAACTCTTCCTCTCCGGCTCACTCTCCGGCATCAGCACCGCCACCACCACCACCACCACCTCCTCCTCCTCCTCCTCCACCGCCACCGCCACCTTCTTCCCCCACGGCCTCTCCACCTCCCTCTTCATCATCTCCTCCTCCTTCTCCTCCTCCCAAGTCAAAATCTCCTCCTTCTCCTCCTCCTCCTCCTTCTTCTAATAATAATAATAATAATTCCAATAACGCTCCCTCTCCTAAATCCTCTCGTTCTCCTCCTTCTCCTCCCTCTTCCTCTCTCCCTTCTCCTCCTTCTCTCGCCGCCGCCGCCCCCCTCCTCGCTGACTCCCCCGTCGAGGACACCGCCCCTACTACTACCGTCGCTAGCTCTGCCGTCACCCTCCATGTGCTTCCACGTGTCGCCGCTGCTGTGCCCCTGGCCTTCCTCCTCCTCATGTAGCTAGGATTCCCATGCATCATCATCAACTAGCTAGTTATTTCACACACATTATTGTAGAAGAGATAATTTATTTTGTAGTCCTTAAATAAATTTTAAAATTATAATTTAATCCTTAAATATTTTTTTAAAAAAAGACACTTTATCATCCTTGATGTTTTTAAATAAACATTATGGTTTGCACGAATTATATTTCTTGCACTAATTGATATTCATAAAATGATCCAGAATCAAGAAATGTTATTACTCAGAAACTAAATCATAATTTTAGAACAAAATCAAGAATTAGAAAAATTTATTCTTATTGTAGTTATTAGTTTTGTCTTTTTAGTTATTTTAAATAAGTTAGATGCGGACAAGGCATGATCATCGTCATTGTCCTGAGTTTTTTTTAATTAGCTAGTGTACGTCGACGTTATTTTTCTTCCCATTGTTATTGTTGTTCATTTTGTAATAGATCTCGAGAATATCAATAATAATTCAATTTTAATTTGTTCATTTTTATGTTTTTTTTTCTTTTCATGCACGAATTTGATCTGTTCCAATACGATTAATTAGTGAAGATTGGAGTACTTTGTTTATAATTCAGGGTTGAGTTTATTTAATGTTGGCAATAATGGATATCTAAATTTTATGATACCCAGAGAAGGAAGAAATCGATTTCTCGATCTGGTTGTCAAAAAGTTTATAGGGGCACATACATTATTTCTAAGCTTAAGGTGTACATTGCATGTGAATTGGTCAATGTCTTTTTGAGGGTTCAAATTAAAAAATATATATATTGGGCTTCGACTCCAACCAGATTCGGGCCTACAGTTAGGGACCATTTTCAAATTGGTCGTTGATGACAACGTTTAGTCAGTCTCACCTTTTTCCTCTCTTGATCATTCTGTTTTCCATTTCTAAAAAATAATGATTTGAAAAACATTTAATGAATTAAAAAAAGTTTAAGAAAAAGTATTTTTAAATATTTTATTTCAGTGCGTAAAATATTAAAAAAAAATTGGGTGGTTGAAAATCTAATAATCACCACGGGCATAGTAGATATATATAATATAATATTAGACTGAAGTACGCATTCTAAAAAAATATTTGGGTAAATTCCACTTTGGTACCCTGTTCTATGGACCAATTCCACTTTGGTACCCTGTTCTTTCAAAAGTGACACTTTGGTACCCTGTTCTTTCAAAAATGTCATTTTGGTACCCTATTCTTTCAAAAGTGACATTTTGGTACCCTGTTCTTTGGACCAAGTGACACTTTGGTACCCTGTTCTTTCACTATTTGTTACTTTTTTAGGGTACCAAAGTGTCACCAAAGAACGAGGTACCAAAATGTCACTTTTGAAAGAACGGGGTACCAAAATGACATTTTTGAAAGAACAGGGTACCAAAGTGTCACTTTTGAAAGAACAGGGTACCAAAGTGGAATTGGTTCATAGAACAGGGTACCAAAGTGGAATTTACCCAAAATATTTAAGTCTTATTTCTTATTATAGAATATAGAGGTAACTAATGTGACATAATTTCTTATGTCTAAAGTTGTAAATAACATGTGGATTTATTTGAAAGTTAGTTTTATATTACATATTCATGAGACTTTCATTGTTTTCTTGAATTTTAAGATATTATTTATTTAAAACAAATTTTCTACCCAAGAACTTTATGGTAAAGACTAAAGAGACATAACTAATATTTTACGAAAAATTCTGGCCAAAAAAAAAAAATATTTTACGAAAAATTGTGACCGCAAACACCATTAAGATACAACTCACACCAACCACAATCAGCACATGTAGTCATAATCATAACCAATGATAATGCATGATTATGCCACAGGGTGAGTGGGTAAAGCAGTTAGCAAGTCTTGTACACTTTAGTTCAATAATGCTATTAGCTATATATACCCAAAAGAGATATCTTTTTTATTTAATCACAAGTTTCTTCCATCACCGCTTAACATTTAGGCGAAGATTAATTCAATTTGAGTCAAGAATAAACAGTTAAAGTTCTTCCAACAATATCAACTCGATCTAAGGCTCAAACCTAAATCCCTCAAATTGAGATGCACTACCAAACATTCGGTTGATTGGTATCAAAAGAGACATCCATCATTCATTCAGAATGAGAAATTTGAAATTAATACTAATAACCCACTACAAAGGAAGGTTCACAAATCAGGACATATATATAATACTACAATTTTCTTTGAAAACAAAAAATCAATCTAAAATGTAGATGGTAATAACAAGTAATCCAAATAATGATCACAAGAGCACTGCCTCTGTCCTGGCTGGCTGGCTAAACAAATCTCAAATCTCAATGAATCCACATAACTCAAATAGCCTCATACCAAACGCAGCACATACAAAGAAAAAATCCAAGAGACAAACATCATAGGAAGAATGGGTGAAACATTAGAAGCAGAATTGGTTTTTGATGAAGAAGATGGTGTGGTGGTGGTGGTGGTGGTGGAAGGAGTGGAGGAAGAGGATGATGGGGTATCGCTGGCCGGCGAGCCCTTGCCGGAGGAGGGTGTTGCAGAGGGAGCAGAGGCCTTAACAGTGACAGAAAGCTTCATGCCACCAGAACAATGTCCAGGAATGGCACATATGAAGTAATGAGTGCCAGCAGTTTTAAGAGTAATAGTGGTGGATCCACTGCTATCTGTACTTAAGGAATTCCCTGTGGTGCATGACTTGTAGTCACTCTCTTTAACTTCATCTACTGTGTGCCCAGTTCCATATTTGAACGCTGCAAGGTAGAACAATAAGATCTTGCACATATTGTACAAACAGAGAGAAGAGCATATTGAAATTAATTCTTTGCTTAAACTTGTTATGTGAAGCATGCTAGGAGTATTAATTTATACATAAGCTCAGATGGTCAGGTCCATACATCATCCAAAAATATGGTTGAGAGTCATAATAAATTAGTAAAAAGTACTCTGAGAATTAAATAAATTCTTATTTTTTAAGAAGGAAACAAAATAACATAGGCAAGTATATCAATGAAGATATACACAGTTCGGACAAATAAAAAAAAAAAAAAGATATACACAGCTAAAATGTATACAAGACTGATATAGATGTTGACACAGGCTTGCTAAATTGATTTAGTACTTACAAACTGATTTATATCTCATAAAATAATAATAATGACAAGTAAAAAATTAGTTTTGTAAAATAATCTGTCACTATGTCTACACGCATATACTTTTGACTCTGATTTAATCTAAGACAATACATATACTCAATTTACAACACATTTACCAATATTATAATATAAAATGTTTAACCAAACACTTAACTAGAACATCAAACTACATAGAAAAGCAGAGTGAGAAAGCATTATTAGGAGTGGGGTTAGTGACTTACCAAGGGTATCACCAACTTGGAAGGTTTTGCCACTAGTCCATGAGCTATAATCAGCACCAATAGCCCAACCAGAATCGTCTCCAACAGTGTAGTCTTTTGCCAGGGCTGGCAGGGCCATGTTAATGGCTACAAATACAACCAAAAAAGAAGAAAATGCCATTGAGAATGGTGTGGGAAAGTGAAGTGAAGAAGAAGAAGAAGAAAACAGAGAAAGAAGGGTTTGAGAAAGTGTGGAGCAAATGGGTTTGCTTATATAAACTATATGCACATACAAGAGATGGAGTTGGTAGAGTTAGGTGGACTTAGTCTCATTTCGCATGAGGATATCTTGATTTACACTCCACACCTAATAATGTCTAGAAAAAAAGAAAAAAGGTGACTCTTTTTGCTTTCCAAACTTCAATTATATAATAGTGGTTGAATCATGGATGGTATTATTTTGTTGCTATTACACTGTCGTTGACATAATTAACCTGATGGTGGATTGCAATTGAAGAAAAATTAACGCTCTCGAGTTCATGAGAAGAACGATTTTGATTAGTAGGTTGGGTGTAGTTTTCCATGAAAGAATAACACTTGTCAATTACACTCGTAAATTACAAAACGAAGAAGGACAAAGTTTGAAAATGAATGTTTTCTTAAAGCCTACACATTTTTGGGTACACAAACTTTCTAGACTCATCATACAAGTACAAATCGATTCACGGCTTTTCACGCGGTTCAAAGAATTGAGAAGATATGGGTATTGATTGTTATGTCATGTAAAATAGAACGTTGTAAGCATGAGGCAAATATTATATTATTATGGATATTCCTTGTAGGTCAAAATTCTATTTTGATTCTTGAATTATAAGATGAATTTTCATTTTGGTCCTCCAACTATTCTATTTTGATCATCAATCTTTTTTATTTGTTCCACTATTATCTGAAAATTAAGATGAATTATTTATCTTTCATATATATTATAAGCAAACTATCAAAAAAAAAATTAGTTATAAACTAGAGACAAATTTGTAACTAATTTTTTTTAAAAAAATTTGTAACTAAAATAAAAGAAAAAAAATTAAAGACCAACATAAAATTCAAATATCGAATAAAATTTAAACCTTGATATATATAAATTCGTTGAGGGTTGAGATGGAAGCAAATACGAACAAGTCAAAAGTGAAACGTGGCGAATGGCAAATATAGAATTGAAGATAAAGAAAACGAGAACTTGTTGAGATGAGGTGGCATCTGTATAATAGAGAAGGATGTGACGAAAAGGAATCTTGATCTGAAGTCTGAACTGCCTACCTATTACCTAACACATGACTGAAAAGATGTTTATGCAATTATGCCCCATACACATTCATAATGGCACAACCCATATGAACTCAAGTCACCAAAAGTGAGATTAGCACTCTATTTCTGATTCTCTATACAAGAATAAAGTTGGATTAGTTGGGATGAGGGGTCTCAAGTCATGATTTTTAGAATGAATAATACTATTTTAGTTGAAAAAAGAAAAGAGAGAACTTTTTTCCTGTTTTCTTTGGATTAAGAAGATAATTCCAATTAAAAAGGTAATGCATTATCACAGGGTAATAATTCCGCAACAATACTTTCTATATAGTCATCAGACTCAGAGGTGCTACTTTTCCATAAAGAATGAACAGTATCATTCTTACATATAATAGATCAAAATCTCATTTTATTCCTCAAATTATGAGGTAAATTCTGTTTAAGTCCTCAAATTTCTTTGTTCCATCTTGATCTTTAAATTTTCAAATTTGTTTCACCATTAATACAAAACAAATTCCATTTATTGTATGTTGTTATCTCTTGCTTAGATACTTGAGATAAGTGATTTATCTCTTATATGTATTCAAATAAGTGACGGTGGAACAAATGAGGAAATTTAAAAACTAAAACATAGTAAAAAAAAATTTAAGGACCAAAATGGAATTCATACTATAATTAGAGGACCAAAATAAAGTTTTGACCCATAACAAATATCAGCTCTACAGTAAACAGAAACACTGTTAGCAGTTTTTACTGAAAAAATGATTAGGCTTCTTGTCTACTTATCATCACTTCTTGTGCATTCTAGAGTCAGGGGAGTTATTTCGCAAGGGTGACAAAGGTGTCCTTGCTGATTCTAGCTCGTCAAATTCGATCCTCCTCTCGATTAAACTACTTCTCTTGGGACTGGATTTTCTCTTGTTTGACTGCAAAAGCCAAAGAAATAGTAAGTATATATCTAATACGCACATACGAATTCCAGGAGAGAAGGATGAATAAGAATAAAGATAAGTATTATACCAAATATTAGGCCTAAAAAGAGAGATGAAATGAAAATGAAGTTGTGATACAACATTGTCGACCACTCTTTCTGTAAAAATACATCACGTGATTTTCTTATATCTCAGCTTACTCACCTTGGCAGATGCACTGTTGCTATGTTTCTCACCAGAACCGGTTTGGTTCCTTTCCCTGTATTGCTTCATCAGCCTTTTGTTCTCCTTATCCAGTATGCCATTTTCATCAAACAGTAATTTGACCTAGGTGTATAAAAACAGTTCAGAAAATAATCAAAAACCAAATAGTCATAAAGTAGAGAAGGCTCACAAAAATACGGTCAATCAATCAAATCTTCACCTCCTCTTCAGCTCTGTGAAGGTTAACCCTTAGATGCTCCTTATCTTTCTCAAGTAACTTGGTTTCCGCAACAAGGGCCAAAACTCTCAGCGTTGTTGGCTTTAAGCTACCCAACATGAAAAGCAGTGACTAAATTATGATTTTTGATGAAGACTATATCGATATTAGTAAAACAGAAGTTGGATCCAATTAAAAGTATGACATTAAAATTGGCAAGGCCAAATAAGTGAGACATTAAAATTGGCAAATGAGAAGAAAAATTAGCAGAATGAGATATGAGAAGCAAAATGTAGGGGCTTACCAGTTCCACATTGTTAGCAACTTCTTACAGGATTCGTTTCCACTATTAGCTTCCAGGAACGAATATGCAGAAACAGCATCTTTACTAGCAACCGTTGCCAAAAGGGCATCAAGTATAGTTTCTTCCTCTGCTGTGCCATCGGAAGTATCATAAGCCTTTAAGGAAACAATAAACATCGATGAGTTAACATTTACAGACAGGGGAACTAGTACTTTCGACAAAACAGTAACAATAAATATCCATCTTTACTATCTTTTGTATTTATAACAAAAGAACACTATTGCTTAGGAGGTTCACTTATATTGATAGCTGATAATCGTCACCTTTTTGATGAGGCACATATAACTTATGGTACTTAAGCAACTACCAGCAGCTAAAAATCAAGGATGTGGTTCTTGTATCATCAGTAAAACAATGCAGCATAGCTATAAGCAGTGAACATGTAAAATATTCTCTATGTTCTGCTCTGAGAGATAAATGAAAAATTGGAATCAAGGATAATTATTGCTCCTATAAAAAAAAAAACTAGATGCAACACATTCCATATACATATGTTACAGCTTCAGTTAATCATTAACAAATATCAGCAACTCCTAACTACGGTGCCTCTCTGTTATGGCTTGATGGCATGAGAGAACAACAAAACAATATCAAAAGTGAAAATGTATTTCAAGAAATTAAGCATATGCAGATAAAAGTCAGGCATGGAGTATTTAACTTAGCAATTATAAAAATTGGTGAGTGAGTTCAAGTTTCATAGTTATCATTCCTATCAGATTATGACATTAATTAAGTACACTTGCAAGACTTAATTATTATCCAAAAGACATACTCAGTAAAGAATATATTTTTCAAGTTCACGGGTCATTAGAAACTTAATTATGAGGGGGGAATGATGTTACCGATGACAACATATGGTTTTCCTGCTTGCAGAGCTGATATTTTTCCAATAATTTTCCCAACTCCTCTTCCAACTGCTGAACACGTAACTCTGCCTCCTTTGCCCGTTCATCAGCTTCGTTTCCAAATTCCATCAATGCTTCCCTGTCGCGATCGTAAAGTGAGCATTCCTGTTCCAATTTTTGACGTTCAATTAAGAGTTTCGAACACTCGGAGCCCAATCTCTGATTCTCCTCGATGAACTTCTTCAGAGCTTGTGCATTCATTGTCGCTTCGGACTACTCAGAAAGAAAAGCAAACCAAGAAAAAAAAAATGGGAAAGGCTTCCGATTATCAATTTTCTTCCGATTATCAATTTTGGTAACCTAAATCGCGCAAACCTAAAACCACTGAGAATGAAAAAGAAAATTGAAAGGCTTACCTTAGCGCGCTCAATCGCTTGATCTTTCTCCTTCAATTTGGAGAGCAGAGAAAGGTTCTGCTGGCGTAGCAACCGTTGAGACTCCTCGGAGGCTCGAAGCTTTGACTCCAATGTCCGGAACGAAGTGGGCAATCCCAAAGATTCATCGATGGATTCTTTGATATAAAGATCAATATGTGGAGGAAGATCCATTTTGAGAGATCAAACGAGACGAATAATGGGAATCTTGAACGAAATCGGCAACCCCTTGAAAATTCTGAAGAATTTCTAGGGTTTCACCGATTGCTCTCTCTATCTATCAATCTGGGATCAGATTCGTAAACTTATATATATATAAGAATGAATTAAAGAGATGGAGGTAACGCTCTCTCTGAGAAAACCAAAATTGAAAAGCAGAAATTGTAAGTTGAAAGTGTGAGAGTGTGAGTATGAACTATGAAGTATCAAAGAGCGAAGAAAGAAAGGCTTGAGCGTCGTGTCGTGTGGGCTGCTCGCTGTCACAAGATTCAAATTAAAAGGGCTAACCGTTAGAATCGGAATGGGGTTTTAAATGCAAAGGAGAGTGTGGGCCCCACATTGAGCTGACGTGTAAACATTTTCAACTTCTTCACTTTATTTTCGCCTGAAATCCCCGTTTTTTCGTTGTACAACTACAACCGGTCTTTGCAAGTCAATAGCAATTCACTCACTTTCAATTTCGTTTTTGGGAGTTTTTATTTTGTTTTGCGTGAGTTTCTGGGAGATTTTTTTTTTTTGTAAATACTGTGGGTGTTTCTCATCTATCCGTGTTACGGTTTAGGCAAAGACTAATCTTATTCGGGTCGGGAAGTGTGAGATGGATTCGCGGCTTCTGCAGGTTTCTGGGAAACGTCTCGATCATAAAAGCCGAAGCTTGGGCTATTCTGGAGCTAATTCGAATGGCCTCCAATATCAGAATCAAGAAGCTCTGTCTTGAAAGTGACTCCACCACTGTTGTTGAAGCCTTTCAAATGCCTTCAAGTTGCCCAGTGGAGATCACTGGCATCGTGCGCGAAGCTACTCTTCTGCTGTCTAATTTCGACGACTGGTCCATTAGACATGTTTGGCGCGAAGCGAACGTCTGCGCTGATTTCCTGGCCAACAAGGGTGTCCAACGTCGTGACCCTGCGCTTGAGGTCTGGGCTGCGCCGTCGCCGGACCTGAGTCTTCATCTGCTGCGCGATAGCTTAGGGTTAGGTGTTGTTAGGGGTGAGGGTTGATGGCGGATGGTCTGAAGCGTCCGTGTTTTTTCCCTCTTTCCTTTTGTTTTTTTTTCGTGTTGTGCTGTTTTCTTTTTGTTTTTTTGTTGTTTTTTTGTGGGTTTCGGTTGTTTTGTTTTGTTCTTGGCCTTTTAGGCCCGTCCTTACCAAAAAAAAAAAAATCGCGTTCCAAAAATAATTGGGGTCCCTCTGTGAAATCATAAAAACATGTAAAACTAATATAAAACAGATAAAACATTTAAGTACAACCTAAAATCTACCTCATACATTTAGAACTAATTTGAGATTTTGACCAAAAATTAAATAAGTTTAAAAGGTTAATTTTGAAGCTTATTCTATACAACACAACTCACACGAGATAATAAACATTTACATTAGGTGAAAAGGAAACAAAATTGAGTGATAGATTAGATAAGACATAAATATCATTCAAGATTAGTGTGGCGAGATCGGACGGCCTCAGGGCTCTCACCCAAGGTTTCACCCAACTTATACACAACCATCTCAAACAACACAAACAATGCTCCTTCATACACACTTCCCATTGGAAGCAACGGTCGAGATTTCACTTCTCCCTCATCCTTATCATCCGCCATAGTCTGCGCCGCCACGTAAGCCACCACGCTGGCATGTTTCACGCACGACCCCGTCTCCGGCTGAGCTGTCAGCAGCAACACTCTCCCACCGTAAGATCGTGCCACGTCGCATATCGCATCGACGGTGGAGAACCCACCGGGCCCGGCGGAAGCTATGAGGAGGTCGCGGGCCGAGATGGGAGGTGTGGTCATGTCGAAGACGAAGTGGGCTTTGAGGCCCAGATGGGCCAAACGCATGCAGAGGGCTTTCAGCATCAGGCCCTCGCGGCCCACGCCGTACAGGAAAACGACGCCGTTTCGTGAGGCGGTGAGGGTGAGCTCCGAGACTAAGACATCCAATGGGCTCGGGAATGGGTCGCTGGGCTTTGAGAAGATGGAGGCTATGTGATTGCAGATTTCTGAGGCTAATGAAGATGAAGAAGCCATATATGTGGTATCAGAGTTTAGAGTTTTGTTTGTTGATGATGAATCATCATACTTGATAAGGTTTTGGTTTTGTGTGTTAATTTTTTATCGATGGTTCAATTGAATAGTAGTGTGGGCCAGTGAATGGATTAGGTGTGTGTGGGATTCAACGTAACGTTGCTACAAACTTCATATGTATGTGTCTATAAGTATATCAACTTTATATTAGGGTTAAAGTTTCATTTTGGTCCTAAATGTATGTCCTAATATTTATTTTAGTTCATTATGTTTCAAAATGTTTAAATTGGTCCTAAATGCTAGCAAAATATTTTATTTTGGTCCTAAATGTTAGTAAAGTGTTTCATTTTGGTCCCAAATTATTGAATTTGGTCATATTTCTCTCGTTTCTCATTTCTAGTTCAAAGGACTTGTTAAGAGGAACTCGTAGCTCTAAATTCGTCACATTCGAATTTGAAACGAGAGAGATATGATCAACTTTGCTTGTTTGACCATGAAACGAGTAGTCTACTTTAGAACTGATTTGACCTCGTTTGCTGACGATCTCAATTGGATAGAGAAAGTACTATTTGAGAACAATATGTAGCTCTAGATATTCAATAGTTTGGACCAAAATGAAACATTTTGTCAACATTTAGATCAATTGAACATTTTGAAACATAATGGACCAAAATAAACATTAGGAGATACATTTAGGACCAAAATGAACCTTTAATTTATATCTTTGTCTTTTCCAGAGAACTAGCGAGTAGCGACTTTATTGTTGGCTTGTTGGGAGATAGAGTACTGAATACTATTAGTATGTATACAGTACCAACTCCAACTATTAAATTGGTACTATTGTTCATCCTTCGAGTGGGGACCAACTATTAAGCTCTTCAATACCTACACCACCAACTCATTAGTTTTTGGCTACTTATATAATTTTTTTTTGTATTTTATCTCTGGTGTTAAAAATTATCTAAATGTTGGATAAAAAAAACTTGCTAAACTTTTTTTTATTATTTTTTAAGTTGTTTTTCAAAATTGAAAGAGTGTTTTGCATATTAATTAAGATTTAGGAGAATTTTGTTTATTCTAACATTATTTTTTATCTGTTCACATAATATGATATTAAAATCAAAAAAAAAAAGGGCTCGCACATCAACCACGTGGGGATGCCTCCCCCCACCACCTAACAAAATATGTTTACTGAAAGAGCTAGGTATAAATGTAAAGTAGCCTTGAACCACTTTAAATGCATTTATATTTGTTGACCTTAAAAGGAGATAAATGTATAATTAAATATAGTAACTATTTATTGGCCAAAAAAAATATATAGTAACTATGTTCATACAAATTGGGATGTGGTCCATACGTGCATATTTGACTCCCACTCTCACTCCATATGGAACATGGATATTCCTCCACGCAAATAGACCAGTGATACTGATGATGAGTAGTGACTCTTCAACTATTCTCAAAACTTATCGATGAAGTAATAAATTTAGGTTTAATAATACTCTTGCTATATGTCGTTACTTTAGATAACATGTTTTATTCGAAATTATCCCAACATTTTACTAATACTTTCATCTCTCTATACCACATGCTCCATTATTCGATCTTTTCAATTATCATCATCATTTCTTTTTTCTTTTTTTCTTATTATTGTTTTATGAATAAGAATCAGATTTAATTAGTTACCATGTCTTGTAAATCATCTTCCATAAAAAAAAACTATAAATCCTTACGTCACGTTATTGGGGATTTTATCATTTTATTGGATCCAATATAACTATACAAGTGTACGGAAACTTTTTTTTTTTTTAAAAAAACCAACAAAAACCACAATGAATTTTGAGGTTTAATTCTCGAGAGTGGATCACCGAAGAGTTCTATTCTCCTAGTTATTTCTTTCTAAATAAAATTACTTACTCCCTTCAATTCTATATATCTGATGTTTAAGGTAAATATTTACAGATCAAGGAAATGATTGGCTCACCTAAGATGAAGAGAAAAATGAGATAAAAAGTCTAAACTATCCCTATTGAAAATAATAGAAATACTTGGGAAATGCTTATTTATTTATGACTCTACTATATTTAATAGGGATAAAATAGTAAACAAATAATTAATGCTATCTTGAATTTGTAAAACATCAAATATTTTGGAAAAAAAAATTCTCCAAAACATCAGATATTCAGAATCGGAGAGAGTATTTCTTAGGTGTCCCACGAGTGATGTAGGTCGTATCATAGGCCCATAATGTCCTCATTATAAAATGATAAGTTTGAAATCCAAATCATTGGCATTGATGTTTGAACTTTTGTTGATCAATGTAGGATTAAGTCTTATTCAATGATTCTATATTTCAATCATGCATTTATAGTCATCACATGAAGACAGATGAAGTTATCCTCCTTCTTTAATTGCGCATACCATAATTGATTTAGTCACCACTAATTTCATTACACAAATATGGGCCAACTAGGTTCATCCTAATTGTGTCGCATTCTGTCAACCATCAAATATAAATGCTATGTAAGATGATTAATCATATCATAAATTTTGACTTAATTTAGGCCTACATTTATGAAAATTGAAAGTTTTTAACCCAAGAGACGTCGTCCAAAAGTTGAATATAAATTTTGTCAAGTACATACATGACCGTAATTGATAACTTGATACAAGTAGTCATAGAGAACAAAAGCAACAAAAAGGTAACACAGTCTTATTATTGAGATACCTACTTCAAGCGGAATGGCTATGAAACATTTTCTCTATACAGAACTGAGAATTAAGGAAAAAAATAGCAAATATTTGTATTGTATAAGTCATCGTGATGGAAGAAAACAGCAAAACTAAAAATAAAATAAAAAAAGCCCAGAAAGTGGCAATATCTATATTTTTGGTTTCAGTGGAGTGGAGAATTAAGACCCTCTTGAGAAGAGAGAGAGTGGAGAGGCTGATGCCTCATTGAAGGAAAAGATGGCATTTTCCTGAAAGAAGGTCTCTTTTCAAGTGCATGAAGTGTTCTCTTGGCATGGAGTCTCTGAAACAATGGGGAAGCTCTCTCCTTGAACTTGAGAACAATGAAGAATAGAATTCTGTAACATATGAGAATCACAAATAGAGCTGATAAGTCCCACCACATGGAATGATCTAATTTGATGCCCATCATGTGTGTGATCACATAATCACCCCTCAATTTCTCGCCACCAGGTATCAAAGGATCAAACTCTAGCCCAAGTAAGTCATTCTTATAGGCACCCTACAATTCAAATTAAATTAACATTAGGATTAACTCAACAGAAATAACCCTTCTTTCCTAAAAACTCTTTTTACTAAAGAAAAATTTAACAAAAGGAGATAATTTGTATATATAAAATTAAAAGTTTGAGTGTAAGATCCAAATCCTCCCACAACTGTCATTTATGAAATTTCACTTTTCCTTCATCTATATATAGATCGATTACTCTATTCTTATTTATAGTACTACAAGAATGTAACAGTTTTATGATGACTTTGACATACGTACATTATGACCATTTTCACAAACAAGACCTTATATTAGTGTTTCATGATGAGCAAAATAGGAGGCAAATGTTCAGATTTGCATGATCAAGGAATTTTACTTACCTGTATTGCCCAGGAGCCATAACTGATATATGATATTGGGTAGCGCCAAACCGGCTTTGGAAGATCAGACAGCAACCTGAAGAATCCTGAGGTCATCATCATGATTCCCTGCACAAACATTCGTGAGAAATATTATAGCATGTGATAGTATTTAAGTGAAATTTTCCTTTCGATATGAAATAGGGCTGGAGGGAGAACAAAACAAAATTATAAAGGTTAAGAGGGTTTCATCCTTACAATTATTCCAGCCCCTGTAATTATTCCCATAAGGAAATTTGGAACAAGTGAAGCTACGACCATCATGAGGCTCTCTATCACTGCTATGCAGCTAAAGATGTTGAGAGTGAAGAACGCATAGTGAATAAAACCATGCCGGAATTTCACCATGTTATAAGTAATAGTGCTGGTAGTAAGAGCAATTGCAACCAAGAATGGGAAAGAAGAGAGAAAGTTGGATAAAATGTATGCTGCAACTCCATAGTATCCATTAAGTCTTTCCCTATAGAAAACCTGTTTGATTAAAGAAAGAAAAACTGAACATGCTGCAGTGATATTGATATATAGATTAACTTTTTAAAAAAAAAAAAAATTCAGAAATCACATTGTTTACCTTCATTTCTTCAATAAATGATGGAAAACCTCCAATTGACATAAATGTCATAAATCCTGATATAAATGCACCACATGCTCCGCGAGCCAAGATTGATGTGTAGCTATATCCAATATCAAAGTAAATAGTTCCTACACATATAGATACTATGATGTAAATGATGATCCTTAACCAGTAGTAACCAACATCTCTACTCATGTTGACAAATGATCTCCTTGTCAATGTCAGAAGTTGCTTCCACCAGCTAGCTTGACTACCATTTCGTGTTTCAGCTTCTAGTCCTTCCTGAAATACGTTGGCAATTAACATAGTTAAGATCTGATTATGGTTTCTAGTATATTATTTACATTTCTAGTCAATTAAACAATCAAATATGAAGTCAAGTTGGAAATGCATACAATAGCGGATAGTTCTCGAATCCTTTCTTTTGTCCTTCTACCATACACTGAACGACGATATTTCTCAACTAGCATTGCTTTAATTTCCGCTGTAGCCAAGTTGAAGAAAGGATCTGATGAATCTTGAACAGCCTAAAACAAGTTTATACCCAAGGGTTAGTGTTCTCATCAACAAGTAAAGGCAATAATATTAATTCATGAAATGAACAGAAAATCAACAGAGGTTGCCAAAAAAGAGGGTGTTTTGCTCAAGTTACCAAAAATACCAATATCTATGAGTACATATATTAAAATGAGAACGAAAATGTTCAAATGCCATACACATCATATAAATAGATTAGGAAGAAAAACAAAAAACCAAAACTAATCATATACCAAAAAGTGTATGGTTGTTGACATTAATAACTAATACATACATGGATTCTCTGAGATCCCTTCAAAGTGGCAGTTACAATGTCGAAGTCAGAATTGATACAACGTAAGAAGTGATCAGAAGGGTTTCTTTTGCGTGGACAAGGAAATCCTGCTTCAGCAAAGAACTGCAAAAATAATTGGAAAATATTAGGTTTTGATTATGAAATTTTCAATATGGAAGAAAATGAATTTAAAAAAAAACATATTATGCACAACTGACAATTAACCTCTTTCAAAGCAATAAATTTTCCATGAAAGATTCAATCGATGTATTAGTAGTTAGAATAGTTTCAATTGAGAATAGTAGGCAAGATGAATTGATTAACAAAAACAGAACAAAAGTGGGGCTATTGAAATATTCTGTTAGACTTGATAGAGTTAAATATTAATTTGTCGATCTGCCCATTTTTCTAAGTGGAATTTCACGAGTGGATCAATACCATGCCGATCATACATGAAAGCAACCAATTTATATTACTAGATATTCACATGTCAGAACAGCAATAATAGTCTAGCTATAAAGTGTCTACAGACAATGTTGAAGATAAACAATTAAACATGTAATGTATACCTCAACAGCCATCTTAGCTTCTCCAAAATACACAGTTTCACCACCAGATAGTAAGAAGAGGTCATCAAAGAGGGCAAATACTTCACTACTTGGTTGGTGAATTGAAGAGATTACTGTTCGTCCATCACGAGCAACAGTTCTAAGAGTTTGAACAACAAAGAAAGCTGCTGCACTATCAAGTCCACTGGTGGGTTCATCAAGAAACAACAAGCGAGGCCTTGTAAGGATTTCAAGTGCAATACTAAGTCTTTTCTTCTCTCCTCCACTAATACCTCTCAAGTGCCAATTCCCAATCAACCTATCTGAACAATCTTGGAGACCCATTTCATTGATTGTTCCATCAATGATCCCATCAACTTCCTCTTTGCTCATTGTTGTTGGAAGGCGTAAATATGCTGAGTATTTTATGGTTTCTCTCACAGTGAGAGTTCCCATCAAAACATCCTCTTGTGTCACATAAGCCTGAAGTTAAACATGCCAGGACAAATTAAAAATTAAAGGAACGGGATCATGAGAGGTATGGTGATAATATAACCATACTATTTCTGAATCTTTCTGGTCTTTTAGATATTACATGATTATTAGCATTATAATAATATTCCTATCCTAGTAGTTCGAAGGATACATTACAATGCTAACAAACTCTTCACCTAGTTTTTTAGCAAATAGTCTTAAGATATAACCTGATCAACAAGGTTTTATTATAATAGTGTATAGTGGTTGCATAGAAATCAACAAACTAGAGCTCGTAGGTTACTTACAACTTCACCATAATCAAGTCTTTTCTTTTTTCCATTGAGAAATATATTTCCAGTCATCACCACATCTTTTGAGAGTCTACCTGCACCAACATCACCGAATGTAAAAAATATATTTTTTTTTTAAAAAAATATTTCTACCAATATAGAATTAGAAAATCAAAATCATGTTGCCACTATCAAAAGCATCAAGTATCAAATAGATTGAACTGCAAAATTTATGTTGACCAGGGTTTTAAATTGACAAATACATCCAAAAACGTTACTCAAATAGTAATAGTTAAGTTCACTAGCTAGATCTAGTTGCAGTTTGGTGTTTGGACTGTGATACCATATTCAAGATGAGAATATTTGGTTGGACTGATTAATATATAGGTTTAGATTAGGTAATACCATTTGAAGTATAAATGTTCTTATCTAATAAGAAAGTAAAGCATATTTGCCTAATGAAAGTAAACTAAAATAGGAGTTCCATTAAAGGATGAAAAACATCTATTGATGCTTTTAGAAAGTTGACAAAGGATCACCCAAAAGTTTATTAGAGCTTATTCTGAATTTAACTAACAAAGGAGGAAAATCAACAACCATTTTATTTTTAAGACTTTGGCCAAAAAAATGTATATTTGATCAAAATGGAAACACAGTTTTATTACTTCTATTATGATATCATATAATCAAGAAAAATATTTAGATGAATTCCCAAATCCATATAACGACAAGGACTATTATGCCCCCGGGAAACCCGGATGCTCCATATATTCTAGGGCTCTAGGCTAGGTCCCCGAAATAGTTGGAGGAAAAAGAAACATCTTATTCCTACCTCAACAAGGATGAGATCATTAAATTAAGCTCATCAACCAATCAAGATTGGAACGTAAATACAAATCAGTTTTAGTAGAAAAAGTTACCCATCAACAAAGTAAACCCAAATATATACAAAAGTAAGAGAATAAATCCATTTTTTAATCCGTAAATTTGGATTAATTGAAATATTTAGTCTATAAATAATATTTTAAAGATTAAATTGTCAACTTTTAAAAAAAAAAATAGGGACGAAAAATTCATATATATCAAGGACTTTCTAGTTTCTAATATGCATAGATAAATATGAAATGAGCCGATTTCCAAAACTACTAAACTCAATTGCTCTAAGAAATCCAAACCAATTGTTAGTAAACCAAAGAGAGCTCTGTTATGAGTGACAAAGCCCGAGACTCAAATACCCAATCAACTGTGTAAAATTGCATTTCAATTAAAAAAAAACAGTAACGTTTCCCTATATGAGTATATGTAATGTCGTTTGTATTGAAAATCCCCAAATCTCATCATTCCAATAATCCCTTTGTAATTTTTTAAGTTGTTTGTCTGTTCTCTAAATTTCGTTTCGATGAATTAAAATCCCATTTGAGTCGCAATTGTATTAACAAAAACTTGAAGTAGATCTTGATAGATAGACAGACGCCAATCACTTTGTAATTTTAGGGAGCATATGTATATTACAAACTCCATGTATATACTCAAACGATAGAAGAAAGAGTATATAATTAAGTAAGAATGAACCTGCAAGTGAATCAAGCAAGGTAGATTTGCCAGAACCAGAAGGACCCATAATAGCCATAATTCTACCAGGCTCAGCATAGCCATTTAGCCCATTAAGCAACCTCTTCGTCGGTCCCTTCCCGAAATTTGGCAGCACCACCTTCAGATCTTCCCACACTAAGCAGCTTCCTCTTTCGAGTCCGCCGTACGCCGCCGTAGACCCATTTCTCCGGCCTCTGTTCTCACCGCCAATCGCTGCTTCGATCTCCATACAAGAACTCGTACTCGTACTCGCAGCAGAAGCAATAGTAGCCTCCTTCAGTTAGAAAAAGAAAATCGAAATAACGAAGACGAAAAACGGCAACATAAGAGAGAAATTAAATGAGATTAGGGATTTGAGATTTGAGAAGAAGAATTGAAGATGTAGAAGTAGAAGAAAGAAGAGAGGATAGCCAACTATTCTACTAACCACAGTGATTGGCAACAAATACCAAACAACTAACCATCAATGCATAGCCATAAAATTGAATTAAGAGCTATTCTACTAGCACACATAAATTATGAAGAGAGAGAAAGAAAGAAAGAGTAATGGTTAGGGGATAGAACAGATCAGAGCGATGTAGGTGGCAAGCGAGTGACATTAATGCAGTTATGTGAGTGATTCAACAAAAATTGATAGACGTGCCTATCGTAATCGTATCCTTACGCGCCATGCTTTGTGGATTCACCATTTTCAATACATGTTGCTTTCTTCTTCTCACTTCTAACTGTTTTTCATATGCTTTCAATCAATTAATCGTCTCTTTCAGTCTTTCATCCACCACTTGAATATTTCCAAGTACATTTGCTTTCTTTTTACTTTCTTAAATGATCATTTTACTCTTATGATGGGTGATTGATTGTATTAAAGTATATGTAATTATAGGTATATATATAGAGGTATAAGTGTAATTGAGTGTGTTTGATTATTAAAAAGTTATGATTATAATTGAATCGGAAAAAAAAAAAGTAAACGAACATGTTTATTATGATTATAATCAAAACAGATTATAATCAAAACGGAAACGGCCAGTGTTTTTTTAAAAACTATTAATTTTAGAATTAATAATTATTAGCAACTGATATAATGAGCCTTCTAATTTATTTCAATAAATCTATCGAATTTAAATTTTGTTAAAAAAATAGCTAAAGGAAAAAAAAGAACACAACTGGATCTTCTAATTTGAATAAGAACAAAGGGAAAATCTATAAAAAGCTAGATAGCTTTTGCTATCTAGTTTGTAACCGTTGGATCTGCCTTTTTTATCTTGAGATTTGTGCAATAAACTTCATTGCACAAATCTCAAGATAAAAAAAGCAGATCCAACGGTTACAAACTAGATAGCAAAAGCTATCTAGCTTTTTATAGCACAACCGGGAAAATCTATAAAAGTTGTTAAAAAGTTTTCTCTTGCTTGTTAAAAAGTTGTTTGTTGTCTCATCAACACTTAATTATTAGTAGGCTTCTTAAATTTTTTAACTAATTTGAGTAGTCACCCATCAATTAGGTTGTCTGTTACATCAGGAATGAAAGAGCTTGTTTGTCTTCTTTAAATGTACTTTTTTTTTTTACGGAAACAATTTTGGAATAGACAAAAATATTAATTTTATTTTTAAATTTTACAATAACGGTTAATTTTATCACCTTTTTTTTTTGTTAATTTTGTTCTCACTTTACATTTTTGTTAATTTTATTTTTTATTTTTTTTTTTTAATAAATTACCGATATATTGTATCATCTTTTTTAATCTGAATTGATATTTAAGTTTTTCTTATCAATTTTACGTTATATATCATTAGTTACATATATTACATCGTTAATATTATATTAAAGTAAGAATAAATGATAAAATTGATCAAAATGTAAAATATTAAGAACGAAATTAACAATAAAAAAATATTGAAAACAAAATTGATATTTAGTATAAAATTTGAAGAAGAAAGTAGTACTGTTGCTCTAAAATGACAAACCTTAAATACTTTCATTATCTGAAACATATGTCAATAAATTTTGATTAATTTGAAGGTTTTTAAATGCCACAGTTATTAGAACTGAGCTTATTTTTTGATACTGAAATTATAAGTTTTGACACAGTAATTAGTTCAGAATTATAGAATTGTTCAAAACATAAATAAATATTTTTAATAGCTACTAGCGTTATTTTGACATTCTCTTAATTATTTGTCACAAATTTAGATGAAAATATTGTAAGAGAATGTCAATAAACAGTATACTTTGAATTAAAAGCCTACCTTAATTTGATCTACTAACTAACACCTACAACCTGTTTGATGCGCGATGACTTTTGAGAAAGAAATAAATGAGTTGATTTCTAAAATTTTCTATTTTTTTTTTTAGTTTTTCGCTTTTCATCAAACATGATATTTTTTTTAGGGTTAAACTATAATACAAATTTTTTTTTCTTAATATAATACAAAGTTTAATTTTTGACTTGGGATGTAATAGATTATGAACTAATAAGATAATGACACGTAAAAGAGTTAGTTGTGCATAATCAATGGTATCACTCCGTACACAATTATGATTGATTAAAAAAATTATTATTTTTTTATTATTTTTGAACATTAATAATTATATCACATCGACAATTGTATGAATCAAATTTTACATTTTAGCCTAACCCTTTCTTCTCTCTCTTCTTATCCAAAGTATATATCGTTACTTTTTTTTTCCCAATAGTCATTACTCTCTTTTTTTTTTGGGTGGGAATTACTCGTGTTATTTGTGTCTATACATATTTAGCCGAAATAAAATTTGATTGGAAGCTCTAAAATGCAACTATTATTTTATTTTTAGCATGATAATACAAAAATTAAATAAACACATCGTTGATAAAAATGCACCTTGTATATAGTGTTTAGTTTCGTTAATGAAAGAATATTTCTATCAAGGTCATATATTTTTTTTAAAACATGTTGGTCAAAGTCATGATTTTTTATTATTAGAATTTGAATGCTCAATTACCTATAGGATAAGTTTGGCTACAAAATGGGATCAAACAAGTGCGTGTCGTGAATCCAACTTGGGAGGGTTCAAATTTCAAAAAGAATACTTTCAAAAAAGGTTGTGCAATGAATACAAGATTGTCCATTTTCCTACCAATAAATGAATCCATGAAAGTTGCATTTTCAATGGCTCGTCACACTTTTCCCATAACCTACTAAAAGTAAAGGATGGTCAGTGATCACCAATAAACAAAAGAGGAGGTGGGGGCCTTTGAAATTTGAATCAATAGATGCTCATGCTACTCCAACTTCCTTGCCATTAAAAACTCTTCTTCTCTAATCTGTAGCTTCTTTATTTCTGGATCATTGTTAATTTACCGTAATGATCACATGCAATAAAACTGGATGCCCTCTTATTAGCTATCTCTGGTATTTGACGAGTTATATATAACCCATTTTACATGTCATTTTCATAACTAGACTTTCTTATTATGTTGTTTTTGGCTTATTTTGCTTGGATGTGAAGAACGGATCATCCATATTTATTTAGAAATAACGAGAATAAATTTTGAAGAAAAATCAAAGTGGATCCTTTTCAGAAATTTATTTTCTCCGTTTCATAGAAAAAAAAAAACAAAAAGGATTGTAAAGGTAGTCAGATGTTGTGGGAGAAGCTGATAGTAGCAGTAGATTCAAATAGAAGTTGAAAAAGTTTTCACATTCATGTGTAAACTATTTTAGAAAGGAAAAGAGAAAATAAGATATATTTAAGTATCAATCACACTGAAAAAACACCCGCTTCAAATATTTTATTTTCTTTCGATTGAATTCATGCCAGACTGTACTAAAATATAGTTCCATATTAACATTTTCATGATGAGATAAATCTTAAATGCTTCATAACCTCACTACAGATAGAATGGTAACCCAAATCAATCACAGTTCACAGTATAGAAACATAACAGAAGTTAGTCTCAGAATAAAGTTTGGGTCACGTGCATAATTATTCATTTTATTTTCTAATCAAATTTGCATGTCCACTTATGCTTGTCATGGTCTGAGCATGCCACAAGCATAGTGTAAATTGATACGTCTGCAGTGAAGCGAGTTTACTATTAACAAAGCATGAATCGTCAGTTTCATAGACATAATAAAACCACAATTAGGCAAAATAAACTTACGAATGCCTTAAGAATGCCTTCGAAATCTCTTTTTAATATAAAGTACTAGGGGCTTTGCGTGCCCTAACGGGCACGCAAATATGTATGTAAAATAAATAAGGGACTAAATTGTTAATTTAGTAAAGAAAGAGAGACCAAATAGTAAATTTTCTCTTATTTTTAATTTCATAGACTATAGTTTTAAACATGGACGACCAGAAAGGGATGGAGCCATATAATATAAGATATAATCCGCACGAGATGACCAAATTTTGAAACCTAAGATTGAATTTTATATACCTGATACAAATTATTCGATTATTTAACAACATAACGGAATCCCTGATACGAGTCAATGAATTTCACAAGACACAACACTCAGCCGAGCCACTCTAGAAGGAAAACAATCTTTTTACTAATAAATATCAATACAGTGCTAGAGTAAAACAAACATCACAACAATTATTACCTTCAACAAAAAATCAGATCATTGCTCCTGTGGCGTCTCAAATCTTGTTGGCGTGTCAATTCCCATCATACAGCAAAGGCCAGAAATCAAAATTATAAGCAAGACTATCCCCTGGATCATGACAACAAGCAGTAATATTAGAACACAAGAGACATACTGCAGTATTTCCAACAACCTCGTCACATATAACAAAAATGCTAAATTATGAGAAAAATTACGAAAGAAACCCCACTTGAATGACCAAACCATACACATGAGAAAAGAATAAATGTGAAAAAGCTATACCAACAGGGGAACTAACCAGAAAACCTAATGGTGGACCACAAGTATTTTTTTAGATGAAGCCAACATGCCATGTAAAGGCAAAATGTAAAAGATACAGTCCATATTACCATTAGGATCCAAAACTAAATATACCTTGGTATAGAGCTTTTTCATCAGTTAAACTTCTTCATTACAGAGTAACTTTCCTAGTAAAATTGGTTTAGTGAAGACTGAAGACGCACACAAAAGACCCTTTCCAGGAGTCCTTCCAAATTTCCAACTCTTCTCTAAATGTTTTAACAGAACCTTAAATACTTGTATCCGTTAAACAAAAAAAAATAAGGGAAATTTTTGCCTTGCTTACATAGTGGTGGGAGAGATATGAAATAAGGCAGAT
This sequence comes from Chamaecrista fasciculata, assembly GCA_003254925.1. Taxonomy (NCBI): domain Eukaryota; kingdom Viridiplantae; phylum Streptophyta; class Magnoliopsida; order Fabales; family Fabaceae; genus Chamaecrista; species Chamaecrista fasciculata. The sequence goes on from QANZ01005033.1 coordinate 100,165, forward strand.
TTCAGAAACAAGAAAAGAACAAAAATATATTAAAAAAAAAAAAAAAAAAAAAAAATCAGGAATGAGAACAAGAATATGGTGTCCTCTACTCTGCATAACAAACGCAAGAGTAACATTCATAGAGGATGCAGCAACAACTAACTCCAAGTAATCATCCTACTGTACATCTAAAAAAGGACAAAAAGTATTACCACTAATACTCCCTCCAGAAGAGAAGATTTAATCTGGCAAACTTCATCACAAACTGTAGAATTGGCTGATCCATTCCCTGCAGCGCTTTCTGCAAGAAACCTTTGTATTTCCCTGTAGGAAGGATACTGAATTGACCAGGAGGGGTCTGACACATAGAGAACCGAGTATTTTGCTCCAGACTGCTCCACAGAACTAACAAGCTCAGATAAAACTTTACCTGCATATATACACAGCAGAAACATGATAATTTAGTAAATAATACAACACTACTAAGAAAGCCCATAACTTTGCAATAGATTACCTTCAGATTGTGTATTGTCAACATATTCTGCGGGTAGAGAGCCTCCAGTGCAATAGACAACCAAATCTGTTGGCCCTTTGTGACTCTCTTCCATCCTCTTGGTGAGGAAATCCTATCAGTAATAACAGGCAATTAAGAGCATCAGATCACCAGTACATGATACAAAATTCCATAATAAATCATTGCACATGATTCTCTTCATTACTTCAATTGAGCGCAAAGTTGCACTGTCTTCATGATTTTCCTTCTCCACAGCGCAAGATCCAAGGAAAGCAACATTTCCCATTCCTAAATCACCGCCACAGGCTTCAGCAAATCCAGAAACCAACAAATTTTCCAATTTCCCCTCCTCTGATGCAGAAACATAAGGGAATGCCATGGAAAAGTTGGATCTAGAGAACGAGTTCTGCTCATGATAAGTAAACCATATCAAAGTCACATTAAGGAATACTAAATCCTTAAGAATAATGAATTATGTTTTTTCTATATGAAATCTTGATAGATTGTATGATCCAATTATCTGACCTTGAGTAAGTTTAAAAGAGCTGGGTCTGCATTTTTGTTCAAGCTTAAATCTGAAGATTGCAACTACAAGGGAGAAAAGTAACATTAGCATAAACAAGTATAGCACCTCATGCACAACCTTCAATAATTTTAGGAAAAGCTTCTTGGACTATCTCACATGCAAAAGATCATGAATTTGGTCAAGTAATAATAATTGTTATACTATGTAATAAAACAAAAGGACTTATTCCAAAATCTGATATAAAAAGAAGGGCTATCATAAATGACAATCAAGAAATTTACCACTAGAGAAGCTTGGGGTAAATTAGTTATTCAACTTATGACACACTTAGACCAAAATATCCAAGGCCAACTAAACAGGGAATGCAAACATGAAAATTTCAACAAGAACTATTCCAAGAGATGCTCCAAGAATATTACCTCTCTACCAACAAACAGAAGTGCCAGATCCAGAGGTTTCTGAGTATCCTTTCTTTTGCACTATGCAAGTCAAAAGAAAATTAAGATCACTACAGCAACAACATAACTAAAAGAAGCTAACAAAATAGTGCAAACTAACTTTCAATCCAAGCGGATGCAGTGACTTACCAGTAAATTTGACCAGCCTGCTTGAGATATAACAGAATTTGCTAGATCTTTTGGAGAAATAACCTGATAATTAACAGCTCCTTCTGGACCATTGTTTGAATCCCTGTATTAACCAATAAATAATCAAAAGATCATATTGAGTAATACATAATAAAGCAAAAATAGAAAAAAAAATACTTGAACACCACTGCGATGATCAACCCTTTTCTTATGTTAAACATATTACCCAGAGGAATACAGCATTTTAACTATATTACCACAGCTGCTGCTACAAACAATACAAAATGACCATGACAAGCTTCTCAAAATTTATTATTTTTCTTATACTCCTTCCTTTAGGCTAAATCACATCCTATACTAAGGATGGCAATAGGATAGATCATCTGAGTATTAACCTACCAGAATTCCACCAAATAGTTTAAAGGCTCATCAACCTAGATACTTTCCATCTCCACTTATTTATTCATGTCTTCCTCTTCTCCATTTCTTTCCCCTAAATAATGTGTGCAGATACTCTCAACGTGACTATATCCTAGAGCAATCATTTAACTCCGCTTGCCTTGCTTTCTTACAGATCAGAACAATACTTGTACTCTCACATTTTGCAAAATCTATCATTTCATTTGTTTTGTGTTGGCTTTGCAAAACACTACCTTCCCCTCTAAAGCTGCTCTACAAATAGTTCAGCCTCTATAGTCCAGAAATTTATTTAAACTCTTAAACTTATATCTTAGAATCTTACCAATCTAAGCCTAACTTTACCCCAGCTTCCATTCTTTTTGAAACCCATTAAAGAAAGCTTGAATCTATTTGAAGTTAGAAGTACACAAGTATACTAATGCCCTTCTTGAGCATATAATACATGCAAGATGTGAAGAACAATACCAGAGGAACCCTAAATATGAAGCCTACTAATGTTTTAATCTTCTTATACTCATCTTACAAACTTCTTCAGTTCAAAGCCTTTCAACACATGGTTTCTTATCCAGCCCTAACTTTCCCATGAAATCCTCTCGTTTCCGCTGATCACCTTTGTGCTCTTCAAGCTACCTTGCTCAAACAACTGTAAATTTTACAATTACTGATTTCGGTGTTATTAACTTGTCACTTGTAACTACAGTAGTCAGATATTTAGCCATCAATTTTTTTTTCTCCCAGAGTACACCTACTAGTTTAAAATGACTCAATTCACGTAGCTACCTGGAAACCATACTATTTTTCACTCGTTTCTAGGGCAACAAACAACATAATTTAACAGAACCAAGAAAAGCAAAAAGGTTAAACGTTAATAAAGAGAGTAGGCATACAGATCATGATGGGGCGACCAAAGGAATGCAGGCACCGTGGATGGCAACGCCAACAGGCAATTTGGAAATAAAGCAACAAGAAGCAAGGCAACCAACGGCACCGCCATTATTGGCACAGCTACTTTATACATCCAGGCCCTGCTCCACAAAGACAACGAACGAATACTACTTCGTCAGAAGAATCCAGATTTCGAAGATATTGAAAAAGCAGAGCAAACTAAACACAAAACTGGACAAATTAAATTGCATATGCTTGATCACTTCTAGATCACAACACAGAAATTAAAGTTCGATATTAAAATTTCTTTCAAGAGAACACGAATTCCGGAACAAAACAATAGATCGTACAGAGTGAAAGATTTTGACCGGAGAAACAACGATTTCGATGAATCGAAAGCCAGTGGTGAGTAGATCGGTTCGGGAAACAAAGATAGGAATAGGATTGACAATACCTGAAACTGACTCAGCCGAGTCACCTCGTTCTGAATCGTCGAGACTAGCAGTTGCAGAATTTATATCTCACACGAACGTCACAGAGAGCTGAATCTGATCTTGGCGTGCTGGATCGAGATGGTGCTCAAATCAAGTGCAAACAACATATATGATTTTTTTTTTTTCCATTTTGGAAGTCTGAACTTTTTTTTTTGTTCGGAATGATCAGAAATTTTTGTTTTGGTCATGATCAGAAATTCATATGGCTCACAATGATTTATCAAAGCTTCATTGCGGCCCATCTATGAGTAAGAAGGCCCGATTTGGCCTAATTACATGCTAGATAATGAGGAAAATACATTTTATAAGGCGTAATATGGACTTCCAATTTTGTACGTTTAAATGCATATCCAAATTTGTCACCAAATTTTGGGGATCGACCTTTTTGCCCAATGGTCAGTATGAATAAGTCCAATTTGGCCAAAAAAAAAAAGTCCAAGTTGGCGCATGTGGAAAAAAAAGTAAAGTAAAACAGCCTTTGATGTGTTTAGTTCAAGGATTTAGGAATGTTATCTTTGAATCCGATTTGTTGGAAGCGGTGAAGTTTATCTGTGGTGCGATTGAGGGGAAGAAGGTTTATGGTGGTTTGACGTACTTCATTTTTGACTTGGTGCGAAGAGATTGAAATGTTAAGGTTCTTTATTAAAGAACAAATATTATGCTTGCTCAAAATATTTTTATCTAAGATTTTGAATTTAAAATATTGTAAATGCAACTATCTTCATTAAAGAACTCTCCTATTAAAACTTTTGGAAAAAAAACTTTTGAAAAAAATATGTAAGATTTTTATGAATATTGTAAATGCAACTATCTTCACAAAATTTTTTATGTAATATTTTGAATTTAAAATATTATAAATGCAAAATATTGTAAGACATGAAGATGGAACAGTTTTGGGTTCGTTGGCTTGAGCCTCCTAGTTGTATTAAGAGGCTGCTATTTGAAGATAGCTTTAAGCCTTCGTTGCCATGTGGTTTTTAGATTTTTCTTTGTGCTTTGACTCTTTTTTAACCTCTTGATTGTACCAAAAAAAAATTATTATTGATAGAAAAGAGTACAAGTATCTTTTTTTGGAAAAGATAAATTTAAACAAATGTTAGGGTTTGTTTTCACTAAATCTTTTAGATTTTATTTTATTAATTTAAATTCGACTTATGTGTTATGTACTTAGTTTTAATAGGAGAGTGTTTTTTTTGTCCAGAAGTTTTAATAGGAGAGTTCTTTAATGAAGATAGTTGTATTTACAATATTTTTATGTAAGATAGTTGCATTTAGAATAATTTTGTGTTGGTAAACAAATATTATGCTTTCTCAAAATATTTTTATGAATTTTCATTATCTGATAAATTCAGTTGCATTATTTAATAAATCAAATATTAATTTTAAAAAAATACTTGTAGTCACTTTATTTATTGTTTATTTTCTTAATATAAAAAAATTGTAAAGTTGAGGTGATATGTGGAATATTAGAAAGCCTTCAAAATTATACATAATAGTATATATATTTAATTAAATAATGGCATCCTTTTTTTAGGGGTTAAAGCGAAATATTAATTAGAAAAGTGAGTTGGTGGTATGTGGAAGCAGCCGTTGGTAATCACTAAATACTAAACACACAAGTCCACATGTAAAATATGAGAGGTATCTCCAATAGCTATGTGATAACGTTTTGTACTATAAAAATGAAAAAGACAACTCCATGTGATATCCACTACGTACTTCCAATTCTTTTTTTTTTTCATCTCCCGTTACAAGTTACAACTCCACCTTAATTTATAGGCTAAAGTGAATTTTTTGTCTCATAACTTTGGCAAAGGTTTCAATTTGGTCTCATAACCTTTTTTGTTGCAATTGTGGTCCCATAACTTTTTTTGTTGTAACTTTAGTCCCATAACTTCTAAAAAACGTCCCACCGTTGGTTCCAAACTGATTTCCATTCATCTCATAACTTCACCCATATTTACCATGTCATCATCCAGCTCAGTATGTTAGATCATTTTTAACGACAGATAATGGATCGAAATCAGCTTGCGACCAACGGTGAAACGTTTTCAAAAGTTATGGGATCAAAATTGCAACAAAAAAAGGTTAGCGGCTCCAAATTGAGACCTTTGCCAAAATTATGAGACCAAAATTGCAACAAAAAAAGTTATAGGACCAAATTGAAACCTTTGACAAAGTTATGAGACTAAAAATACACTTTAGCCTAATTTATATTACAACAGAAACATATATTTTGTATCAATATCTTGTCATAAAGTTTCTATACGAAATCTATTATATATATATAACGCTATAATGATTTTAATTATTTTCATTTTAAACCAGAAATATATTAAAAATTAATAATTAATTTAATTTTAAGATATTATTAAAAAAAATTACTCAATTTATTTTATATTTTTTTCATTTTTTAATATTTATTTATCTTATATCTTACTAATTTAAGAACTTATTAGAAGCAATGTTGTAAAAACCGGACCGAACCGCCCGGTTCAACCGCTAGCCGAAGAAAGGAGCGAGTGGGTTCAACCCAAAGAACCAAAATGAGGGTTGGACCGGAAATAACCAGCCAAAAACCGGAAAACTCGGGTCCAACTGCTGGACCATCTAGATAACCGACGGTTCCCAATTTTTTTTTTTTTATTTTCACTGACTTGCGTTTTATTTTTATTTAAAAAAATGATTAAAAAGTAAAAACTAAAAAGTGTCGACCCTAGCCTCATTTCAGATTTGGAAACAAAAACTCAAACTCCCAAAATGTTGAACCCTAGCCTCCATCTCACCTCCACTGCTCCACCTCCGCTGGTCGCCGTCGCTGCTGCTGTCCTCTCGGTTTTGAAGCAAGAGGTAAGTTTCTCCACACTCATTATTTGTATGATATTGTTCAGTTTTCTATAGTTAGTAATCTGATGAAAAAAAAACATAGCACCTAATTAATTCAGTGCATTGTTAAAGTAGTATGGTTTGTCTATGGTTTTTGTTCAAACCCCAAATACCCTGAGCTAATTAACCGTACTTGTCTCCAAAATTAAACTACCTAGCTACATGCTCTTTTCTTTGATAATGTGTGTTGACCTTAACCATTCCTTATCTAGTTTCTCTTACTCTGTCATTTCGTTTTTGAGATATATAATCTATTCTATTATGGCCACGAGAATATTAATGCACAATCAAGTCAAAGAGAGTACAATTTGGATTCATTTTCTCATGAACATTCGATAAGTTATAGTGAAAGTGATGATTATCAAGAACTTCATGCTTGGTTTGATCAAGATCCTCCTGAGTTTGACAAGTCTTGAAAATTGAAATTTGAAAAGTCATGTAATCTTGTTTGCTTTTAGATTTTGAACTATGAGTTTTGTACTTTTGAACTTTAAAATTATGTGTATTGAACTTGAAAGTTAAAACTTGAGAGTTGAAATGTTGAATTTGATTATTATGAGTTTATGACTTATGGAATCTTATTTAAGATGCATTTAGTCTATTTACTTACTTGAAAAAATAGTTAGTCCATGATCTCTAGTTGTGGAGAGAAAAGTTATATTATTTGCATAAAAAGATGTATTTATTAATAGATTAAATGCATCTCTTAGACCCAAAAAAAAATATAGAGGGTTTATATTTAATATATTGAAAATAATTATTTATTGCGTTATCCGGTCCGACCGATGATTCGACCGGTTAAACCAATCAGACCGTGAACCGAACACTTGTCTGAGTCTTTGTCCGGTTCGGTTATGACAACACTGATTAGAAGAAAAAAATATATGTTATATCTTACATAATATATTTATAAATATAATAATAAAAAAAATAACATGTTTTATATATTTTTTATATATATTTTGGAATATTGAAAGACAAAGTTTCAATAAATTAGAAGGTTCAAATATAATAATATGAGGAAATAACTATAGGAAGAGTTTATAATTCCTCTACTTCTACACCATTCTACTTTTTTTTATTTGCTAAAGTGCACTTTTGGTCCATAACCTTGGCAAAGGTCTCAATTTGGTCCCATAAATTTTTTTGTTGTAATTTTAGTCCCATAACTTTGGAAAAGGTCTCAATTTGGCCCCATAACTTATGAAAATATATGTCCCACCATTGGTCCCAAGCGGATTTCTATATATTTTTTGCCGTTAAAGATGATATGATATACTGAGTTGAATGATGACGTGGCAAATATGGGTGAAGTGGATTTAACGGCAGATAATAGATGAAAATTAGCTTGGGACCAACGGTGAGACATTTTCAAAAGTTACGGGACCAAAACTGCAACAAAAAAGTTATAGGACCAAATTGAGACCTTTGCCAAATTTATGGGACCAAAAGTAGACTTTAACCCCTTTTTTATTTGATGTTGTGCTGGTTAATTTTTTTTTTTTAAAAAAAGTCATTTGGCCTCGTATTTAAAGACATTTGTTCAATAATTTAATTGATTGATAGGCAAAGAACCAACTGCCCTAGCAAAAAAATCCATCTATTTTGTTAAATCCTCCTAAATAAGGTTTATTTTATTCTCATATCATATTAAATAATTTTCATCATATCTAGGCAGTATATTTTAAAATCTGTTATTATTTATATTATAAAGAGAGGAAAAACAAACAAAAAAAGTTGGTAAATTATTAGAATAAAAGCCATATACATAAGCTAATATAACACAAGGGCAAGCCACCATCAACATGTCAATTTGCAATTTATTCTTTATTAATAAATAACACGGAAGTTTGTTACATGAACCTATTTATTAATTAACATGCTTAATCATGGAAGTAAATTGACGTGTTGGAGTCCAAAAGAAATATATATATATATATATATATACATACATCTTTTTTAAACTTTCTTAATTCTGGACTTTTTATTTTAATCTTTTAAAAATTATATTTTATGTTTAACGCCAAAATAGAAGTACGTATATGAACATATATGTGAATACATCTCATCTTGTTAACATAAAAAATGCATAATTTGAATACTTATGGTTAGTTGCATCTGCAAAACTCAATGGCAAACAACTAAATTGGATATTTAAAAGAAAAAAGTTTGATAACCGGCCCAATCATAATATGAGCGGCTTAAATAACATATAAATATTATTTTAAACATTTAAATTATTTTTAATAAAAGTTACTTTTTATTTTCTATTAAGAGAATAAAAAATAAATTAATTAAACCAACGAAGTTTAAGACAATTAATAGATAACCGAGTTTCTTAAATATGATGTCTTAGAGTTTGATTCAAATTGTGTGTATTTCAAAAAAAAAAACACTTTGTTTATAAAAGCAAAATCCATTTCAATGGAGGATTAATTTTTAGTTATATATCAACCAGAGGATATCGAATTATTCTTATAATTAATTAATTAATTAAAGTTTCTAATAATTTTTTCATAAATTTTTTTATTTTAATATAATCTAAAAGAGAGTTTTGAAAATGTATTTAACTTCTTTTTACTACTTTTATTTTTTTTTAATATAAAATATTAAAGATTTCAATGTTATAATATAGTATAGAACTATAGATGTAAACAATATTTGCCATATTTAAAATTTTTTAAAAAAATTCACAAAAGCCTAGTGGATTCTGGGTGATTCATTCCATTCCCTAAGAAAACAAAGAAAGTGTAATATTAAAAACATTGAATTGATTAAAAAAAATAAAGGAGGGATATCAGATATTTTTTATTTTGTTGGCCAGAGAGGGATATCAGATATGAACATTAAATATTGAATATTGAAAGTTGAATAGGAAGATGTAGTGGGGTCAAGGGTAGGGGTAGTAGGAGAGTATGAAGAGTGCCACCTCAGAATCCACAAGTAGAGATAAATGTACAATCTACTTTTGGATGTTTCCTTAACCTCCTTGTCTCTTTGTCTTAATAGAAGAAGATAATACCAATTGTATGGTCATTGCTTTTAAAAATAAAAACAAAAGCATGTTTGGCAGCACTTTGTGAGCTTTCTTGCCCATTCCCACACTCACCCCCCCACTACCTTACAAATCTGAGGCCAATGTTTGTCTTTGTTAGGGCATGTTTGTTTCCTTCTAGCCTTTTGGAATATTATACACCCCTTCTCTCTTACCCTCTTTACCCCTCCCTGATTCCCTATCCATCTTAGGTCAAGACAACACAAAACACACTCACACATCATATTCTAACACTTCATATTTCTTTAGTCAAATATTCACATTGCTCCTAAAACAATGGGGAAAATTTTAAATTAGTCCTAGATATTTCACCTGTTTCAGATTAATCTTATATATTTATATCATTTTTTTACTTTTAATCCCAAATATTGAATATGGTCATATATATTTCATTAGTCAAAGTGTACTTTTAGTTCCATAACTTTTGTTCAGGTCTCAATTTAGCTCCATAACTTTTTGTTGCACTCTTGGTCTTATATTTTTATAAAAAGTTGCAGATTTCGTCCCGTATCACTTTTGGTCTCATATCTTGTAGTCATGTTACATAATTGGTTTCATACCATAACAAAAAGTTTCACCACCAGTCCCACTTGATCCAAAGATATGAGACCAATTCTGCACCTGACCCAAAGATATAGGATCAATTCTGCAACTTGACTAAAAGATATAAGACCAATTCTGCAATATGACTCAAAGATATGGGACCAAAAGTGTAACACGGGACTAAATCTGCAACTTGCGTAAAAGATATGGGACCAAATTGAGACCTTAGCAAAAGTTATGGGACCAAAAATACACGTTAGCCTATTTTATTTCAAGAGTTTGAAAATGTAGTTGAAATCATTGACAAATGAGATTAAATTGCATCTCAAATGTGAGTTTGGGATTAAAAGTAAAAAAATATATAAATATGTAATATCAATATGAAACAAATAAAACATTTAAGACAAATTTGAAATTAATTCATACTTTAGGGACCATATGGGTATTTTGACCTATTTATTTATTTATTGAAAAGAAAAAGAATAAAAAAACTGGATGTGTGTTGAGTGTGAGAGAGAAAGAAAGAAAGAAAGCAAAAACGCCAAAGGGCATAGCATATTAGCATACAAAACATAGGCTTTGTGCTTAGGCTCACCTTCTCACAAATTCCATGCTCCACTGAGAAGAAGGAGGAGGGGAGGACAACAAAACAATAACGACAAACGGACCCCCTCACGCATTGTCGACAACGTAGCCATGAAGAACTCCTTGAAACCGAAACTTTTAGTCTAAACATTGAATTTCACTCCCGTAAAACCGACCCATTACGCTTCTGCGTTTACCATATAACTTTCCTCACTTAATTAATCTGAGGGATTCATCTGGGTTTTTCTTCAATTACCAAACCCACTTCAGGATTTTTCCGATTACCCATCTTCTCGTCTCGCTCGCCCTCAATTTTTCTCAAGATGTTTCTGGTAGGGTTCGTTCCCTTTTCTTCCTTTTCTGTGAATTTCTGTTCTGAATTAATGAAGAGCTTCTGTGGTGAAGCTTGAGTTCCTGACCATAAATTCTTTTTTTTTTTTTTGAATAAAGAAATTGAGCTTCGTACGCTCGCTCTTGAAATCTGGTTCTTCTGGGTTTTTATTAGAAGCTGTTTTTCTCTGCTTCGCGTATGTGATCTGCACCATTTGACTGCCAAGTGATCTTAGTTCTATAACTTGGTTTGGGTTTGTGTTTCCTGTTGTCATATTTTGTGCATTTCCTGAAATTTATCACTTGCGTGATCAAACTTGAAGGTATTTGTTTGGGTAGATCCTAAAGTGTCTAACTCATCAATCTGATCATTGTCTCTATCTATTCTAGAATCGTCATCACCTTTTTGTTTTATTTCCAAATTCCTTAGATTGTTGCTTTTGTCACATAAGATCTATGTTTCAAGATGAAGGGTCCTCTTCTGTAACTTCATCGTCACCTCTTCAGTTCTTCTCAATGATGTCACTTTCACCTAGCTTAGGATCTCCATACCCATGGCTTAGAGAGCTCAAATCCGAAGAAAGGGGTTTGTACTTGATCCATTTGTTGCTCACATGTGCAAATCATGTGGCTGCTGGTAGTCTTGAAAATGCAAATATCGCCCTTGAACAAATTTCCCATCTTGCTTCGCCCGATGGCGATACCATGCAGCGAATTGCCGCATATTTTACTGAAGCACTTGCTGATAGGATACTCAAAACATGGCCCGGTCTTCACAAAGCCCTTAACTCCACTAGGATCGTCATGATTTCTGAAGAGATTCTTGTCCGGAAGCTCTTCTTCGAGCTTTTCCCTTTCTTGAAGGTATCATTTGTGCTTACAAATCAGGCAATCATTGAAGCAATGGAAGGGGAGAAGATGGTTCATATAATTGATCTCAATGCTGCTGAGCCTGCACAATGGATTGCACTCCTCCAGGTTTTGAGTGCGAGACCCGAAGGCCCTCCACACTTGAGAATTACTGGGGTTCATCAACAGAAAGAGATCCTTGATCAGATGGCTCATAGACTCACTGAAGAAGCAGAGAAATTGGACATCCCATTCCAGTTCAATCCTGTGATCAGCAAATTAGAGAATCTTGATTTCGACAAACTTCGTGTGAAAACTGGGGAAGCACTAGCAATCAGCTCTATTCTCCAATTACATTCCCTTTTGACCTTGGATGACGAAGCTTTAAGAAGAAGATCTCCTCTCCTGTCAAAAAGCTCGAATGGAAATCATCTTCAAAGAGTCCTGCCAACAAACCAAAGCACATTGAGTGATTTGCTTGAGAAGGATATGATCAACAATGGGTACAGCCCGAGTCCTGACTCGGCCTCATCATCCCCAGCATATTCAACAGCATCAATGAGTATGGAGAGTTTTCTCAATGCTTTGTGGGGTTTGTCGCCAAAAGTCATGGTGATAACCGAACAGGACTCTAATCATAATGGTTCCACTCTAATGGAGAGGCTACTAGAAGCTCTTTATTCTTATGCAGCATTATTTGATTGTTTGGAATCCACAGTCTCAAGAGCTTCTTTGGATAGACTAAAAGTGGAGAAGATGCTTTTTGGGGAGGAAATCAAGAACATCGTGGCGTGCGAGGGAGCCGAGAGAAAGGAAAGACATGAAAAGCTCGATAAGTGGCTCCAAAGGCTTGATTTAGCTGGATTTGGAAATGTGCCATTAAGCTATTATGGGATGTTGCAAGCAAGGAGGTTATTGCAGAGCTATGGTTGTGAGGGATACAAGATGAGGGAGGAAAATGGTTGTGTTGTGATTTGCTGGCAGGATAGGTCACTTTTTTCAGTATCAGCTTGGAGATCTAGGAAGTAAGATGAATGAATGCATGGATTTGAATTATTCAGCCTAAGAGGAAGAAGAAAATATAGATAATGAAGAAGTACTGATCAGGTTTTTTCTTTTGTTTTTTGTTTTTTCAACTTCTTTTTTCTTGTTTGTATGAAACAGTTTTTGTCCATATGGTGTTGACTATTCTTCAAGATCTGTTTAGGAGTACTCAGTCCTATTATCCAGTAAAAATCCCCATCAAGAAAAGAAATGGGAAAAAGGAAAAAGGAGAGAAAGTGAGTGAATGAACTCAAAGAAAGAATGCAAGACTTCTTTCTGCTTCTCTCTTTATTGATGCTGATTTATTATATATCAATTTCTACACAGATGACTATATATATTGCTTTTCTTATTCACTGGTTTATTACAAGTATTTCCTTTATTATCAAAATTAATGTAGAGTAGAATGATGATTCTCTTGCTCCTTCTTGCTGTTCTCCCAGTTATCCGAGTAAACTGATTGACAGAGCCAAACAGAACTAGAAAAATGAAAATTGAAAGAGCACACAATTGAAATCATCCTCTAATTCGTTTCATCTCCCAATTAGTTGTATTTAATAATTTTTTTTTGAATTTAACAGTTTTTAATTCATTCAATTGAGAATTAAATCCTTTTTTGGACTATTTTTTATTATATTTAACATATTAGTAGCTTGAGAATGAGCTTTGGCGCAATGGTAAGGTTGCTACCTGGTCCTGGTGACCAAGAGTTAACGGGTTCAAATCCTGAAAATAGCCTCTCCACAAAGTAAGGGTAAAGTTGTGTACATCTTGACCCTCCCCAGACCCCACCTAGTGAGAGCCTTGTGCACTGGGACCACCCTTAACATATTAGTAGAGGGTGAACCTTGGCGCAACGATAAGGTTTGCCTCCTGGTGACCAAGAAGTCACGGGTTCAAATCCTGGAAACAGCCTTTCTACGAAGCAAGGGTAACATTGCGTACATCTTGACCTTCTTCAAACCTAGCTAATAAGAGCTTTGTGCATTGGGCCGCCCTTAACATATTAGTAGCCTATCATGGGCCATAGTGTTGGTAAACAAATAGGATGTCGTGAAAAGTTTGTTTTTCTATTTGGGTTAAGTGTGTTAACAGAGCCTCTAGTTTTGTTCGTGTCCTACGTACTCCGCGGGCTCGTAATGGGCCTACTAGCCCATCATCTATAATTGGATTGCAATTATTTTTATTTTTAAATGAAATTTTTGTGCCAAACAAATTAAATTAATTTTGGATTGCAATTATTTTTATATTTACATAAATGGTCAAATAAAGTAGAGAGAATATACAAAGGAGATTTTATAGACTCCTCTATATTTAATATTAGAGTAAAATATTTCATATAGAAAAACTAAAACTAAAACTTGATTTAGAAAAAAGAAAGCCTTCAGTTTAGAAAAAATATTTTATAGACTCCTTCCTCCGCCAGTAATCCACACGAGCA